>LPNX011076733.1:876538-888992 GCA_001517045.1 Pseudotsuga menziesii
ATATCTCGAAATTAAGAGTATTATTTAATATCCCACGATCGCACATGCTATGTGAGAGGTTCACTAAGTGAAGTCCCCGTGTATCAACCATTACCTATTCCAACTAGGCCTTCGGATTCAATAAGCATGGATTTTATTTTAGGTTTACCTAGAACTCAGAGAGGCCATGATTCAATTTATGTTGTAGTAGACAGATTTTCCAAAATGGCTCTTTTCATTTCATGCAAAAAGACTAATGATGCAACAAACATTTCTAATCTATTATTTTCAGAAATTGTAAAGTTGCATGGTTTTCCTTTGAGTATTGTGTATGACAGAGATACAAAATTTGTTGGTCATTTTTGGAGAACTCTATGGAAGAAATTGGGGACTAATCTCAGTTTTAGTTCTGCTTATCACTCTCACACTGATGGACAGACTGAAGTGGTAAATATAATATTGGGAAATATACTGAGAAGTTTGGTGTATGAACATCCAAAACAGTGGGACTTAGCTTTAGCTCAGGCTGAGTTCACATACAATGATTCACCCAATAGAAGTATAGGTATGAGTCCTTTTCAAATTATCTATGGGATGCATCCAAGAGGTGTATATGAATTTAGAGATTTGGTAAAACAGGAAACGAGAAGTGCAGAGGGTGAAGACTTTGCATTTAGTATGCATGAGCTACAAGAAAACATCAAGAAGAGATTACATGAAAGTGTAGAGAAGTATAAACAAAGAGTAGACCTAAAGAGAAGAGAAGTGAATTTTCAGCTTGGAGATTTAGTGATGGCCTACCTTAAAAAGGAAAGGTTCCCTAAAGGAACTTATAATAAGTTGAGGCTTAAAAATATTGGACCTTGTAAAGTTTTAAGGAAGTTTTTTGCAAATGCTTATGAAATTGAACTTCCTTCTGACCTTTATATTTCACCAATTTTTAATGTTTCAGATTTGTATCCTTTTAGAGATGCAGGTATCCAACCAGATGGTGTAACTTCATATAGAGATGATCCAGCTGTAGATTGGCAAGGACAAATTTCACAAAAAGAACAACCTCATATTGAAGCCATCCTTGACAAAATAATCTTAAGAAAGATTAGGAACAAAACCTTCTTTCAATACCTGGTCAAATGGAGAAATAAACCTACTGAAGATGCAGCCTGGATGACAGAGCAATAAATTTCCAAGTATAATGTACTTCCTGAAGACTTAATGAACAATTCTTTTTTTCCCCAAGAGTATGATGCAGGAGCATCTAGTTCGAAGTTCATTTACTAATGAGTTAGCTTTCCTTGTAATCAAGTTCTAGATGGATAGGGTTCGATTAAAAGTAGATAGAATTAGTTTTAAATTCGTAATAAGTGGCGATTTTTCCTTTGTTCTCCTTGATCCCTATGTGGATTTCTCAAGGATTGATCTTTGTCGATAGGGTTTTCTTTTATTAGGTCCTCAGGTCCAACTTAGTTAGATCTGACAAATTTTCTAAGTGTTATAAATTAATTTGAGTGTAATAGGTGTGAGAAAGGAGGAAGAGAGGGTTGAAGGAAAAGGAAAAAGAAATGAAAGATGAGAGAATAAAGGGTGTGCACAGAAAGACTAAATAAGTTGAATTCTCTGTGTTTGTAATTCTGATCAAGTTGAATAAAGAATAGAGGATTACATTCCGTGTGTGTTTTGATGGATTCCTAGTTTTATATAAATTTGTAGAGATATGAATTCATTTTGCGTTCACTCCATATAATTCTGTGTATAAATTATTTAGTTTTCGAATTGCAGAGAAATTGATCATTTTAGTGATCAATTTGGCGAGCTACGAAGAAAGATCTCAAAGAATATCAAACAATGAAGAAATCTCATGATGGAAATCAATGGTTACAATCTATTCTACATCTAGAGACAGATCAATGGCTGAGAACTAATATGCAAGAATCGACGGTGTGAAAGACTTCGAAATTGCGAAAATCGGGAAACATGGAAATTGTGGGAACTCAATTTTCGATAAGTCAAGTTCTGAAACCCACATGCGGGATAGACTATTGCGGCCGCAATTAATTACAGAATTTCAATTAACAAAATAAAAGTTGTAAATCCGCATCCCGCAATCCGCAGTGTTGCAAAAAAGGGGTGTTGCGGGAAACATCTTGCGGAACGACGTTTGTGGAAAATTTGAGTTGCGGAAAGGTGGAGATTGCATAAGAGAAATCTTGTGGAAGGGAAAGATACCTAAGTTAAAGTTTGCAGAAAGAATATTTCAATCAGGAATTCAGCCCTCATAGTAGAAGTCTTGGATCTAGTTGGTCTTTGAGGCCATCAATTGTGGTATTAGAGCAAAGGAAAACCATTGTGGTTTGCAGTCAAGGAAAGTTGCAAATTAATTCTGTTATAGATAGGATTCTGTTTTGGAAGATAGGATTAAACTGTCAATGTATCATAATTCTATTAATTTATTACTCCTTCGTTTGGTTACTCTTCCAATCATATGGAGAATATGTCAATGTATCCTACATTGCATATTTGTATCGTTGGTCCCTTTGTGTCTAAAGATTCCCGAGTCACTTTTGTGTAGTGCTCACTATTTAAGGATTAAACTTGTGTCAGAATTTATGCATTTGCCTTGACCTCATGTGTCAACGAATCCCTGGTATCAGTCCATTACATCATGTCTTTGGTGGTATGTTTTGCCAGGCTTTGTCCTAGCTCCAATTCAAATTAGTCCTTGATTTTCCTCCTATTGGATGATGGAGGATTCCTTAATGTCTCCCTTCCAACATGTCTCTTCCCATCGACTTCAACTCATCTTTCTCTAGGAATGATATTTCTGAGTTTATGCCAATACCTTGTAGATTGTAGTCATCGGTGGTAGTCTCCCTCGTTATTGGGTAGTGAGAATACCTCAATGTTTCCTACTCAATGGATTCTTCAGATATTAAAATTCAATACCATCTATTCACACCTATTAGAATGTACTAGGTAACTTGGATCCCATTTTCATAATTGGTGGCTTCCCTTGTATTTTTTAACAATTTACATCAATGACCAGTAATCAAACTATATCCCCCATGTTCAACTTCAACTCATCTATTCGCATGGTCATGATTCATTCCTTTGGGCAGTTTGTATTGAAGACCTTGGGCCAACAATAGCATCATTCTTTTTTTCTATTTCCTGAGTTGCACAAGAAAATGTCACACCTCATATGACACCTACTAAGACATAACTCCACCTTGTGTTCATGTGGCTATGATAAGTTATTGAGCATGGATGCACGCTATTCATTTATGGCCATGACTCCTCTATATTTCACATGGAACCTTTTTGCATATTATTTGGCCATGATAGTCACATCAATTATACACATTTTGGATCTACCTTATATCTTTCTGGAGATCATTTATACATGGACATGTATGTCCCAGAGATCATATTGTCTGACATTTTCCCTCTCTTTTAGGTACCTCGTTTGAGCCTACGATCTTGGTTTATATGGTTTTTTCAACTCCATGAACCAATCGTTCCTTATTTATAATGTATTTCATACATCGTATTACCCTTTGACCTCTGAACATTAGGGGGCATCTATTATAGCTAAATTTGACACTTCTATGTCCGTGATGACACTTAGATGTTTTGGTCGCATGAATACACTTTGTGAACTTATTATTGCTAACCCAAAGGACATTTAATGGACAAAAAATACATACCTAGGACCTCTATAGAATTCCCATACCTCTTTCTTGGTCCATGGAATACTTAGGAATTTGATGAACAAGTTTGCAGACAAAACCACCTCTTGAAAACCCATAGAAAAACCCTAAAAATGTCATTTTCCCACAAAAACGTCCCTTTCCTTTGGTCCACTAGAGTTTTTGCCTTTGCACACACTTGTTGATAATGTTCCACTAGCGTGTATCTTAAAAAATTCCCTCAAAATATTAAAAAAAAAACCTCAAAATTGGGTGGTTTTGGAATTGCATCCTCGGTTGTAACTGCTTCCTCCTTGACCTTATCTTCTCCATTTACTATATAAGAGAGTGAGAGGGGATCATGAAGGGGACTTAGCCTATAGTAATGTTATGTTGGAAAAATTTGGAATCTTGTCCCCCTTACTTGTGCCATAGTTTCCATCTATCCCTAATGTAGAGCTTGGAGGTTAAGATTCTTGGAGGAGAGAAGCAAGAGATCTAGATTGAAGGTTTCATGAGGTGCCTTGATTGATGAGAAGGTATATTTGTACTTGTTTCATTGATTGATAAATATTTGACATTATTCCCTTTCCAAATCACTACGTATCTCAGTTTTTTATTACATGTTGATGTTTATGAGATCGGGGTTTCATGTTCTTTTGAATATTAATATTTTATATGTAGTCAATTTGGTTTGAGGAAGGTTTGAATTGGTTTGCAGGTTCCTTGTTTGGAGAGAAACAGGAGGGATCAAGTAGAATTTTAGATCATCCTTTTCTTTGTAAGGTACACATCCTCTTAACCCTTGAAGTTTTTCTTAAATTTACAATTGTAGAATCCTATATGTCTATTTGTAAACCCTAGTACGTTGGTGGCCATCACTCCAACAATAGGAACACTTTCCCTAACATCAATGCAATATATTTTGAGCCATGTACATAATCATTTTACTTCTTTGATGCACCACTTCATCTTGTCGAGGAACCTACTTATCCAAAATAAAATCCTCATACGTGAGAAATGAATGAAAGCCATCATCAAGGTGTTTATCTCCATGGTTAATTGTAATAAATCCGATCCTATTATTGATGTGATTTCCACCAAGGATTTAATTTCCTTGATGTTCTCAGTGTCTTCATCCTTATATTGAATAGTATATATCCAAATGAATTGAGATAAAATCATCAATTAACTAGAGGATATATTTATCCCCACCAAGAGAAGGAGTGGTTATAGTAATACAAATATCACTATTAACTAACTCAAGAGGGTGAGAGGATTTCCATGGTAAAATTTTGGGAAACAACTCATGATAATGTTCTCCCAACATACATACTTCATTGAAACCACTATATTGTGGAACCAATGGAAGGCCACCTACCATCCTTAGACAATTAATCTAACATAAGGTCCCAAAGTTGGCATGACCCAAGCATTGGTGCCATAGTTTGTTGGTGTCGTTGGTATTAGAAACCATTTAGGAGAATCCACGTTGTTTTGAGGGGGATGAATACTTCCCCAACTTATATTAATTATTAGATTCACCACAATAACAAGTTGCAATCACCTTAAAATCATAATTTTTTCCCTTGAGAACCCATTAATGCATCCAAAGACCTAGCTTTTATCGGTGTGAGTGATAACAAAGATCTAATCCTATTATGGATCATGAAAAGTCCCTATGAGTTTAGGTCATTTTCCATTTATGTAACCCACATAACCACCACTTCCTTGAAAATTTAACAATAGGTTTTGATTGAAAATAAGGGAAAGGAGTGCATTGATCTAAAAAGTGGCTCAAAACCACAAAACCTTCTTATAAATTACTAGAGAACCAGAAATATATGCAAAGGAGGAGATTATTTGTGAAGACAATAATAAAAAAAATCTAAAAAATCATTTCTATCAAAAAATAGGGTATTGAAAATCCTAATTTCATATATGTAGTAGTCTTGAAATAGTGTTGAAACCCTAATTTTATATATAAAAAACAACCTTAAAGCAACTTTGGTTAAGGAAGAAAGAGTCACACTAGCTCTGGTACGATGTTGAGATCATAAGAGATAATAGATATATGGGTATATGTTTAACAAACCCTAATATAACAAGAATAAATGTAACAACAATTAACATAGATCACAAGAAGATGTTAACATACCCGAACTTCATTAAGATAATTTATCCATAACCAAGAGATAGCCACCATAATTAGAGAGAAATAGTATAAGCACCCTTTGGAAAAATAATGATTAAATTCACTTGAATGAGATTATACAAATGATAGCATGATTTGTTTATATATACACAACTCAAGTGAGGTGTCCTTTCAATAGCGGCTTATGGGCCCACAAAACAAGGGTAAACACCCCAAATATAACACATAATAAAATAAAATAAATTGGTTTAACTACCCAAAGGATGTCTTGATAAGGGCCTCAAATACCCACGTAGTGGGCTATCATGTGGCCACAAGTGAAGATTACACATATTCTCAAAAAAATCAAATTAAAGAAAATCACACATTTGAGGTTCAAGGAAGATAGTTTTCAAGGTGAATGTACCTTCAAAGTTCATAGGTTAATACCTAGTTCTCATTGTAGTGATAAGGTGTATGCCCAAAGAAATGTCTTCACGATAAATTCCATAGGATACAAAGGCCAAGGGTTTAATATGAACAATCCCATATCACCAACTCATATATATGACAACATGTGTGTATCATGTTACAAAGTAATTCTTATCACTTGTTAGTGAGAGGATTTGCAAAGTGGTACAAAAAATATCACATACAAAATATCAGTGATAGGACATGGACATCATCATAATCAGAGGCTAGATGAAGATCTCATGAAAGGAATGGGGAATCCACAAATGATGAATTAACCAATTATCAATCACAAACATACATTGAAAGAAATGGGGATCTCCATGCTCAATCCATTGGAAGAAAAAATCCTAGAGACAATATCAATCTCTTAACATAATCTAGACATTGTATTTTTCAAGGATTGTCATAGGGCATACTTCTATATACCCGAAAGGTTTATACATTGAGGAAAATTGAGTAGAATGTAATCTCATGGGACCGCTATTCAATGATTTAATGGTTATAACGAGGGATTGAATGAAAACATGAGAATTTGTTTGAAATATTACCATATCTAATGGTTTAAAAGATTAAGGAAACCCTAAAAAACCCCAGGATGTCTAAAAAATAGCCATAGCCATCCATAGGATGTCTAAATAAGAAATGAAATTGCAGATATTATAGGATTGGTCTCAAATGAGATAATTAACTTATATTTAGAGGGTTCCCTAATCTATAGATTCAATGAGATAAAAAATGTAGAAAAATATCTTAAATAGAAGGTTCAATGGGCATGGAAAAAAGTTAAATCATAGGCTAGTCATACATTTGTAGCCATAAGTTTCACATTTTCATATTTCAAAATGGAGAATACAAGTAGGGAAGTGGGCATGGATATGGTATAAAATGCTAATGAACTCGCATAATTGGACCTCATGCTTTGGCCCATTAAGAAAAAGGACAAAAATATTTTTCTATGGGTAAAATTACCATATTTTCCTGTGGTATTTTGGCAAGAATATATTTTCAAGGAAATATGAAACAAATTGGGAAAATATATATTGACACATGATAAAATGTTATAGATGGAGTTATATTTAGTCCCTAATATTTGTGGCTATTGGTATTCACACATCAAAGTGGGGAATCATTGGAACCAAAACAAACCTAGATTATGTAGTAACTCAATCATAAGAGAGAGATGAAGCAAGAGAGAGAGAGAGAGAGAGAGAGAGAGAGAGAGAGAGAGAGAGAGAGTATGGGTACAAGCGTTCTATATAAAATTGACATATACACATAAAATAAATAAATTATAAGTAGAAGAGAATGTCAAAGATATAGGTACCCATAGGCTTAAAATATTTAATAAGAGATATCAAGAAGATTTCAAGACGAGATGATACAAATGAAGATTACAAGATGAGACGATACAAATGAGAAATTGAGTCACATATTTACACATAAATCAATATACGTGTCCATTCAAGAAGAGGTTATGGGACCACAAAGTGAGGGAACGTACCCCAAGAGAGTTATTGACCCTACATATCAAAGTTGACTAGGTTGGCTCTAATTCTGCTAATCATTTAATTTGTGAATCTCAACATGGTATTAGACTAAACCCAAAATTTGTAGTAACTCAATCACAATAATGCTAAAGGGAGATAACCATAGTACACTACAGAGAGAGAGAGAGAGAGAGAGAGAGAGAGAGAGAGAGAGAGAGAGATAGAGAGAGAGAGAGCGAGAGAGAGTTAATTATTCCCAAGTACAAGTGTCCCGCATAAGAAATGCATGACTACATAGAAAAGAAAGAAATATTAAGCATGAGAGAACACCAAAGATATAGGTGTTGTTGGGCCTAAAACAATTTATAGGAGAGATCAAGAAGATCACACAATGATATGAAACAAATAATAAACTAAGTTGTGTATTTACACTCAAATAAAGTGAGGTATCCATTCAAGAGGAGGTTATGCCCCCACAATATAAGGACACACACTTTAAGAGGATTAATGTGCATGCATACCAAATTTGACTAGGTTGTCTGTAGCCATACCTAATTATACAATAACAGAGTAAAGAAGATTATGGAATTAACCATAATTCCATGTAATAATGATATTGACTTGTGGCAATATGTATATATTACACTAATTATTCTAATAGAGAGAACAATAGGAAACTCTAAAGGCTTGATTACAAGCTAGAATACATCATTTTCCTACTGTAAGTTATATACACACAATGCATAGATTGTTTCTCATCTATTCTTGAAATAATTTTATTTTGTTGTTTATAGATTGCATCATGTGGGAAGCTTTTTTGAATGATGAAGTCTTTGATAAGAAATCTATAATTTTGGGAGGTGATTTAAACACTATCTTGGGATTAAGAGAGTTTTTGGGATTATGGATGAGGGAGGATCCTTTTAGTTCTTTCCTCAAATAATCAATTTTAAGCAAAAACCTCACAAACATTGAATCGATATAATTCCCCCTTTCTTAAAAAACAATATGACTATAGAGAGAGATTTAGACAAAAGGTTGGACTGTTTTCTATATTTGGATGGCCTACTAGAGGAGATGGAGAGGAATAGATCATGGGTGGGAGTTGGACGAAGATGAAATCCTTGCCTTATATAGTTGCAGATGAAAATTGAGACTAAGAAACCATTCTCACCTTTCAAGTTCAATCCACATTGGATTACATATGAGAACTATAAGAAGAAGGCGTGTGATAGTTGGGAAGCTTACAATTGTAGTACAAACATATATGTTATATAGGTGACAAGACAATTTTACCAAAGGAAAGGAATTAGTGTCAAAAGGTTGCGTGAAAAGGGTAATGACAAAGACACAAATTCAGCTATAGGATGTAGATGAAGAGATGCAAAGAATCCAAAAGAAGTAATTGGAGGAGGGGGTATCATAGGATCTAAAGGAAGTTTTAGGGGAAGAAATGGAGGTTGAAAATTAAACACCAGTTCCATTAAATTTGGGCTAATTTTAGTGTAATCCGCTTCGATGATAGGCCAAAATTGGGGTTTCTAAAGTGCAAAAGTTGGTTTTGAATGTGGTCAGAAAATGTGAAATCAAATTCCAAAATGAAAATATCAAATCTATTTTTTCAATAATATTGGCACATTCATAACCATATTTTCATTTAAAAACCCCTAATTTTACATTTAATTTTCAATCACATTCAATCTATATTATTTATAGCTTTTAAAATGGGTTACACATCATCTACAAGTACTTGTCATTCATGTCTTCATAATTATTAGTCTTTGTAACAATATAAATATTTTCATTGTCACACAGATCACTTTCCTTGGAGTCACCCATAAGATTTTTGTTTCTACAATCATAAATACCATTACATAAATGATTCAAAACACTTACCTAAACTATTTAATATTAAGCACAGTTCCATACTAGCATTTGCCGTAATTTCATTTTTCATCAATTCCATTGTGATTCTAATAGAAAAATATTTCAACATAAAAAATAGCATTTAATTCATAACAACTATATATATTGGATTTCTATAATTGGAGTTGCAAATCAATACTTATAATTTTGTTCATTAATTAATTTATGTTTAGATGGAAATATTATAAAAATATTAAAAATACTACTTAATTGATCAAATACAACTGGATATTAAAAAATAAAAGATGTTAATAGCTATATAAAACATTGTCACACATAAAAAATATTAGCAAAAAATACTACTTACATTACTTAACATAGTTTCATGTTTTGTAGAATAGATCTTACATCATTAACACTATTCAAGTGTAGAATCATGACCATAATTGATCTAACAAGTATGTTTCAACCACATCATCATACTTATAACAATTTGTATTTACACAATTCCCTTCATCATTAAAAATTTGTTTTTCTTTTGAATCATTTACAATCATTGTGTTTCTAGAATCATAAGCACCCTTAAAGATTTCATAGTATGTTTCATTCACATCATCATACTTATAACCGTTTGTAATTACACAATTCCCTCCATCATTACAAATTTGTTTTTCTTTCAAATCATTTACAATCACTATGTTTCTAGCATCATAAGTACCCTTAAATATTTCCCAAACTTAAATGTTTTAGATATACATGTGGATTTCCAATCACATCATGATCATTTCTGGGTATTGTGTCATCATCATCTTGTGTAAGAATGACTTTAAATTTCTCTCTTTTCAATGTTGTTTTCTCAAATAACAACGACAAAAACTCATTCACATTTTTATGTTGTGTAGATGCACATATACCAACCTCAAAAATACCAAGGCATTGTTAAAATAATTATGTAACCCTTGGGTGTATAAACTAAATATTATACTTGTATGAATGCTTATATTTCTTGGCAACAAATTGTTTTATAACAATGTTTTATGAATTACATGTGATAAGATTCCATTCATATCAAACATAATATACTCTATTTATTTAGTAAATCTCTTGTATCTACAAGTAAAGAAATGAAACGAGATTACAATGTGTTTATACAAGTTTATTATGAGATGGATATTGGTTTTTGGCGAACCTTAATATGGGTTTTCATGGAGTGGAGCGCCAGAAGGTACAGGGTTGGCAGGGGGGTGGGTCGCTCTGACCGTACCATCCCTGCACCCTTCATGATGATCGTCCTGCATCCCGATGACCAGATCCCATTAACCGGCGTTTGTGGTGGGGTTTTTTTTGTTTTGCTTTATGTCTGATAGGGTTTCCAGAAGGCTAGCGGCTTGGGATTGTTGCAGTTAGACTTGTCAGGTAACGTCTCCCTTTAGCTGTGTGGATAGTGATGGAGGATTTGGAGATGGTAGACTATTCCAGCGACCACCTGGAGGCCCAGGATGTGTGGGGGTTGCCAGCTGGAGGTTCGAAGGGGTTTTTGGAGGCTTTTCCGGGGCCGGGTTCTGTTGATACTGGACCGTCCGGTTGTGGGGATGTGAGAACGGTTTCGGAATTGTCTCCCTCGGAGTTTCTCATTTTCTCACCACAAAGACTGCCTCTGCCCCTGGTGGACTCTGAGGTGTTTAATGGGCTGCAGGAAGATCTGTTGGGAAGCTCGAGCTGGCCGGATGCTGGGGTTTTTTTCACCAAGCAACTAGGGTTTCAGGTGCCGTCTTTTGAAGAAGGTTTCGAGGCAGTAGAAGGTTTTGATAGCATCGCGGCAGCGGGGGTGGCTAGGCAAGTTGAGCAGGTTTGCGGCACAAGGGGCGATGGTTCCGATGGGCCCTGGAGAGGATCTCTGCTCGTTTCAGAACACAGGGGGTGCGCGAGTCCTTATACGGCTGATGGACTGTCGAAGGGTGGGGATGAACAGCTGCCTGGGATGGTGGAGAAGGTAAAGGGTTTCTCCAAGAGACGCAAACGGAGTTGGGTTAAGTCTAGACCGGTGGGCAGATACGCGGTGGGGGATGATATCGCGTGGGAGAAGGTTTTAATTATGTCACAGAGGACTCTGGTGGGTAGGGTTATGGGGAAGACCTTTGCCCGAAAAACGGTGGTGGACTGGGTGGAGGGAACATGGAAGGTGATTTTGGGCTATTCTCCGGAGGTGGATATGCTGCTCCGTGGCTGGTTTGCGGTGGAGCTTAAGACTGAGGAAGATTTGCGTTTAATTCTAAACAAAAACTGGCATATGAATCTCTCTCCTGTTTTATTGAAGCCCTGGCATCCGCTTTTTGATGCAAGTCGGGAGAGAGTGGATATGATTCCCTTATGGGTTCGGCTTCCTGGGTTACCTCTTCATTTTTGGGAGCCATTACATTTCAGGAACCTGGGGAACTTAATTGGAAAATTTCTGGAGGCTGACTTGTCCTTTTTGGAGACTCACTACAAACAAGTGGCTCGTATTCTGGTGGAGGTGAACATTCGAGAGGGCCTTCCGGAGAACATTGAGTTGGAATGGGGACCGGACATTATCACTCAGTCACTAGATTATGAAAATGTACCATTCAGGTGCAGGAGGTGCCGAGCTTATGGTCATCCGGCTTCGGATTGTCGTCTGCCGCTGCGTTCCTTTGACGGTGGGGTAAAAAAGTCGGTCCCGGATGGAACCCCTGTGGAGGAGGTGATAATGGAACCTGTAATAGTGTCGGAGGATTCAGGGGCTGAGAAGTCTTCTGAAGAATTGGATCCTACCAGTCAAGAATCTGAAGGTGAACCGGTTATTGGTG
>LPNX011076733.1:889716-966087 GCA_001517045.1 Pseudotsuga menziesii
AAAGTAAAGAAATGAAACAAAATGATTAAAATTGTTATCGTGCCTTGCAAAATTATCAAGTAATTTTACTACAAATATGGTATGTAATTTTGCAAAACAAGACATCATTTACATATCTTTCAATATGTTTTTGTCAATACCAATTTTCTAAAACAAATACAATCAACATCATTATTCTTATCTAAACCTATTGAAATAAAGTTATGTCAATATAGTAACATTGAAACAGTGGATATATTATTCAATGATAGCAAAAATAATTAAATTAACATCAAATTACAATCGTTGTCATAAGGAATAGTGGTTTTGACTAGTTTTAACCACCACCTTATCTATGAACAAGGCCCCAAACGATTTACAACATAAGACATAAATGTTTTTATATATCTATCTCTTTCATATGAACCATCAAATGTCCAACTTGATAGCAATTTGAAGAAATTGTTGTTACTATTTCTTTGTAAGTGTTATTGAACTTCACATATAAATGATATGTTCGATTTTTTATATCTATGTCCATGTTGGATAAATAAATCATCCAATTGTTTTTCATAAATATATAGTACTTCCACATATATGCATACATTGATGAATTGCATTAGAGTATGGATGCATTGTAATGGCCCCAAGAAAATATGAAATTTTGATCCTTCAACCAATAAAAGTGACTCATGAAGTATTTTACTTTTGTGCATTCTAAATATGCAAACCACTATGCAATTCCAAAATCCTCTCATTCAACATTAATAATATTAGGACAATTTTTGTGTGTATTAATTATAATAATTATGCACAAAACCCGGGTGACTCTATAGTATCCTATTTTTCAGCAAATCTTGGAACTCCAAACAACAATCCTTCTACTCCCAATTCCAATAATTTCATTTGTATTAAAGTTGGGATTGCACACGTGACGATAAATACAAATATAACTATAAGTTTTTTTCACTTTAAAAATGTCCATCTTTCTTGATATTCATAGTTGAATCAAATAAAAATAAAAGTACATATCAACTACATCAAACTGTAAACCTCTATAATATAGAAATGTTGGAGTGAAAGTTAGCTCAATTTGCAAGTATTATAATAGCTTGCAATCAGCCAAAACGATGATCCAGTAGTCTACAAATAGTCTACAATCTGTCAATACATTGACCAATACAAATGAAAATGTCTCCACACATTACATAGTATGGTCTCTGGGATACTACTCATAGCGCTAAGATATGATAATATGACGATCTACCAAAACATATTATTAGAAATATTTATCACCTTTGAGGATGCACACCCCTTCGATGTATTCCTGAAAATGAAGGGTACCCTTAATGTTGTGTAAACTATTTTTTGATAGTATATCTACCTATACATTAAATTCACGATGTATATGTTGCACCTTAATATGAGAAAAAATAGTAACCAACTCCTTGATTCTATAGGTCCAATGTGATATATCCAATGCCCGCAATTTAGATAGGCCCAAATGCCAATTGATGATAACCATAGAGTCTCCAAATACCTGTAGTGATGGAATGCCAATGATTCGATCAAAATTGAGTAGACACCAGAATGTAAGGGGATAATATTTTTTATTTGTAGCAGGACCGCATCCTAGCCACATATGAAAATGGTGATTCTCGTTAATCTGTAATAGTGCACCACAAACTCCAACATTCCTTTGAGTAGCTCTGTCAAAGTATCCAATAGCAGATCTAGTTGTGGTAATTGGGCTGGTTTTCTGATTTTTGGATCAATGAGGTATTCTTTAAACCCTCCAATCGCTTTCATAGTGCATAAGTTATATAAATACAAGTTATATAAACCACTAAATGAATATGTAATTAGAGTAAAGTGTCACTATATATGATTAATACATAACAAAATAAAACAAAACAACTACAGATACAACTCATTAAATTTAAATAAATCACAATGAATTAAAAATATGTACAATTAATGTAAATAAAATTTGCTTTGATAAAGCCTACGAGGTGCAGAATAGATGGTGGATGAATTCCCTATTGTACTAGATTAAAACAAAAATTGCTTCAATAAATATTATAACATAATTAATATTAATAGTATAAATTTAAAATTATCAATAAAAAAAGGGAAATTTAATTAACAAAATGTTGGAATCTAATATATTAGGGTTAATGAAAAGTCATTGAGAAGTCCCCAAAAAACCTTTTAGAAGATGAAATCAAGAGGCATTCTCATGCATATATTATACTTTGATTAATGAGAATGAACTTGATTCATGCTTATTCAACTTTTCTTTGGTATTAGTGATTCATAGTGCATTTGGCTTTGTGCTTGCCAATTTCCTAGGAGGAGAACCCATGTGGCATGTATTAGTTTAGTCTAAGCACTGTCGGAACCTTCCATCTCTATATAAAGTCGCCAAAGCCATAACGGCAGCCTCTTTTGGCATATGTTCTATGTTTCGTCTCGTCTCTCTACTTGGTTGGTGTTTCTTGTAAGTACCATATTGAATATTGTTCTTGTGTTTTGATACATTAAATGCGTTTGTGTTTTCTATGGCATGAACTCACGAATGCTAGTGAATGCCTTGATGAATAATGTTGTTGTTTCTTTCCTACTCCAGTGCTCCAACCATTGTAATAATTTTCTTTCTCAGAATATAATTTGTATTTGATCATTGTTCCATATGAAGCATGGAGCTACACTATGAAGTGCAATATCTCTTATTGAGCGTCTTTCTATGCGTGGAGTTAAGCATCAAAGGCTATCATTGTGAAACTGTGCGTTGGTGCTACATGGAGACAATCAACGAACATCCTCTCTCTACCAATCTGTAGCTGAGCTCTTCTTGGGAGATGGGCAATTGCAATGGTTAACTTGAGTTACTGTGCAGTCATAAATTTTCTTTTCTTCTTACATTTGGGGCTCTGAAACAATATCTTGGAAACCCTGCCTTTTTACTTTGACCAAATACTTGTGACCAAAATTCTTGCGACAAAATTTTACCGCGACGAAGACTTTTACTGCGACAGGGAAGTCTTCTACTGACTTATGTGCAACAAACTTCACTTTTGGTCGGTATACTTTTCACGTAATTTTCATCAAACACATTTTTTAAATTGACACACACCCACTTGACTTTGACGAACTTTTACTGCGACGGGATTTAGATTGCCACCAACTCCTGTGACCAACTCTCACTTCGATCGGACCACTTTTAGTTGAACTTTATAAAAAAATTATTTCTTAGTCTAAAGACTTATAATATGAAAAACATTTTTCACCGACCGGAAAATTGGGGATAAACCTCGACACAACTATATTGCGACAAAATCACAATATCATATAGTCAAAGTATTAAGGAAGACTTGTGTTGAACACTCTGCGGATAAAAACTCAAAATTTTACACGGTGAAATATTTGTGGATTCTTTATGTCTTTCACTAAACGGTAAATGTAAACAACATTTACTCAAGTAATTCTGGAGAAGATACGCGACATAAATAAAACATGCATTCAACCATAAACTATGGAGTTATATATCTTATTACGACATAAGAAAGAACTATAGCCGTAAATACAAATTTGGAAATTTACAAGGATGTTTTACCTTCTACAGAGCTTCATCTCTCAACACTTTCCAAAAACATAGAGCTTGAGTTCTTGAATTCTCCACAGAGTTTTTCCTTCTTCTTCTCCTATCTCTGTACACTTACGCAGTTCTCTCTGTTTTTCATTTTTTTTGTTCTTCTACATATACATAGACTAAAATTTGCTTCTCTTGGAAGATACCGACTTACATTAAATACTATAATAACTATCTACCTAGAAACTTATCTTTATAAATTTAATTCGACTGCTTTAATATGAGAGATGTGAACTCTTCATTCTGTTAGAGAGACTGACAGAGACAAGCCTACTACATACTCTAATAGAATAGAATGAGATGATATGAGGATCAGCAAGTAATTAATATTTCCAACACTCCCCCTTAATTATGAGAAGATGGGGATCTTAAAACAAAATATTACAAATTTTTTCACAGCTTTAAACTTGCTATGTGCATGACATAGTTCATTGGGCAGAACTTGTCATTCCAAGGCAACTTTGTAGATTATGGAATGTATCCCTTTCCAATGGTTTTGTAAATATGTCTGCAAGTTGATCTTTAGACCTACAAAATTCTAAACAAATTTCTTTATTATTCACCAATTCTCATGAAATGATACCTTATGTCGATGTGCTTGGTTCTCCTATGGAACACATAGTTATTTGACAATGCAATGGCTGAACTGTTGTCACAGAAAATGGTTGTTGGTTCCTGTTAGTTCTGCGATAGGTATTTTAAAGTTCTCTGCATCCAGATGATTTGACATGAAACGCCTGTAGTTGTGACATACTCTGCTTCTACTGAAGATAGAGTTACAATGAGTTGTTTCTTCGAATCACACGACAAAACACCTACACCAAAATGAAATGTGTACCCTGGTGTGATTTTCCTGTCATCTGTGCTTCCTCTGTTGTCACTGTCAGTGTATCGAAAGAGTTTAACATTTTCTGAGGTTGAATACATTATGCCAAGGTCCTTTTTTCCACTTACATACCTCGAAATTATTTTACGTGCTTTCCAATGAGAGTATTTTGGTGACTCCATGAATATTGAGACCAGAATTACTCCAAACATGATGTATGGTCTTGTCGTAGTTAATACATAAGGCTTCCAACCAACCATTTAAACAATGTAGGATCTACAGTTGATCCATCATCATCCTTTTTCAATTTTAAACCTGTTATTACTGGTGTTGGGGCTACCTTGCAATTAGACATATTGAATCTTTTTAAAAATGCACTTACATTAGAGGAAATTTCAACTCAAAATGGGCCTCCTAAGGAAAATTAATAAAATAATAGTTAAAATAATAAAATAATATTTATTAATTTTGGAGGAAGAAAAGAAAACACTAATTTTTTGTTCGTATTTTCGACATATCTCCCTGTGTTTTTACTCAAATTTTGATCGAGAGAGCTTGTTGGATGTATAATTAAATTCCACATCCAACGAGTACCCACTCTGCATACTTTTGATGGGCCCCACTACCCCAAAAACAAGAAATACTTGAAAAATGTGATGATGACATCATCATCACATTTTTTCAGGTATTTCTTGTTTTTGGGGTAGAGGGTCCCGCAAAAAGTATGTAGAGTGGGTACTCGTTGGATGCAGAATTTAATTCTGCATCCAACGATCTCTCTCGATCGAAATTTGAGTAAAAACACATGGAGATATGTTTAAAATACAAACAAAAAAGTAGTTTTTTTATGACACCTATCCCCAAATTTATATTTAAAAATTGCTTAAGAGGTGCTCCCTTTTTGAATTTTAAATAATTTTGATTGGCTAATACATGGTGACATTGAATTTGTATTATTTTTGGAATCCCGTTTTAAATTGAAATTTCCTCTAATGCATACTTTGACTGTGACATGAAAATACCACTTTCAGACTGTTAGACTTCAATGCCCAGGAAAAAGTTCATAAGCCCCAAATCAGTCATTTCAAATTCGCTTTCCATGACTGTTCTAAAATCCTTTATGAAAAAATCACTAGTAAATATTAAATCATCTACATACATGCAAACAATTAACATGTTACCTTTATCATTCACTTTGGTGTAGATTGTCGGCTCACTTTCACTTATGTGAAATCCATTCTAGGTGAGATAGGAATCAATGTGATTATACCAAGCTCTAGGAGATTGCGTCAAACCATAGAGTTCCTTTTTCATCCTATACACTTTGTGCTCTTGAACTGGAAATTCATAGCCTTGTGGTTGCTCCACATATACTTCCTCCTCTAGATAGACATTCAAAATGCTGATTTAACATCATTTTATATACATGCCATTTTTTGTGCAGCAATGGCCAAAACTATTCTGACTGTATCCATGTGTTCAATAGGTGCAAAAGTTTCATTGACATCTATGACAGGCTGATGTGTGAACCCTCTTGCGACCATTCTAGCCTTGTGCTTTTGCACATTCCCATCAACATCTTGCTTGGTCTTGTAAATCTGTTTGACGTCGATTACATCCTTATATTTTGGTAGATCTACCAGCTCCCATGTTTAATTTTTCTCAATACATTATATTTCTTCATCCATGGCTTGTTCCCATAATTCTTCTTCGACAACTTCGTCAAAAGTTAGAGGATCGTATATTTGAGAAAATAATGCAAAAATAGAGAATGAATTTGGTGTACCAACTTCATATATCTCACACAGAATTCGTGTCTTCATTGGGTCTGTTGATGTCGACCTTGAAAAACTCCTTGATGGACTCCATTTTCCTCTTGGTGTGCTTATCGGTGTAGCTTGAGCTGCAACTTGTGTCGATTTTCCTTGTGATGAACCATGTCTCGATGTCATGGGAGTTGACAATGCTGTGGCATTTTGATTTACATGTGGTGTTTGAACCACTTCCTCTATTATGTCATCTTGCTCGACAGTCGACACAATATTGACATTCTTTTCGACGGTTCCATCCCATGATTCGTTCTCAACAAATTGAACATTGTGACTGATGATTACTTTATTTGCGACATGATCATACAACTTGTATGCTTTTGTATCTTTAGAGCAACCAACAAAAATAGATTTCTATCCCTAATTCTTGTCTAGTTTCTTTCTCAGCTCATTTGGAACATGATCATATGTGAGTACACAACCAAAAATTTTTAAATGATAAACAACGTGATTCATACTTGTCCATGCTTCTTGAGGGACTTTGTTCTTCACACTCTTTGTCAGACATCGGTTCATAATATATACAACAGTTGTAACTATTTTAGCCCAATATTCATTTAGAAAATGCTTGGCTACCATCATGATGTGCGCCATCTCCATAATGGTTCTATTATTTCTCTCTGCGACATCGTTCTACTAAGGTGTATATTGTGCCGTGAATTCCTTGTGTATGGCATGGGACTTGCAAAAATTTAGGAATTCATTCAAGACATATTCACCGCCTATGCCTGTCCTTAATATTTTGATGTTGTATCCACTTTGGTTCTCCAAAAGTGCCTTGAACTGCTAAAAACAACTAAATGCATCCTATTTATGTTTTAGAAAATATACCCATGTTTTTCTTGTGAAATCATCAATAGAAGTAAGGAAATAATTGCATCCTCCCATAGATGATGCCTTCATTGGGACACAGATATTAGAGTGCACAATCTCAAGTGGTGTGCGTGCTCTGTAGGAATTTTCAATTGGAAAAGAATCTCTATGTTGCTTGCCAAAATGCAGCCTTCACAAACTCTCTCTAGTTTGTCGATTAATGGTAATATTTTCACCATATTATTCATGTGTAGTAGCTTCAACCCTCCAAAATTCAGATGTCCAAATCTGAAATGCCACAACCAGGACTCATCCTGAACTTTTGATTGAAATGTCGCTTGAATTTTAGCATTGTCATTTTATTTCATGTCGTAGTGCTTGTCTACTTATTTACTTTCTTCCTTGAATGCAGCTCTTGTATTTGTCTTTCCTTTCATGTATGGAATTATCCTCAAAGGAAAAAAGCGATTTCTTATCATTGGTACTTTTTCTATCAGATGGTTGCTTGGACGTATGTCTCTAATCACACGATGGTTTATTTCATGTAGACTTTGTAACCTTTTTGCATCAGTTGTCCAATGGTCAACAAATTATGTTTGAGACCTTTGACATGATAAACATCAGGCATGATGTTTCATTCCCCCTGTTTGGTTAGAATACCAACAGTACCTTTTCCAAAAATAGTGACTTGGACATTATTTCGAAGTGTGACACTAGTTTGAACTGGTTTATCTAGACTAGAAAATAAATTTACATTACTAGTCATATGATTGTTTCCTCATGAATCTAAATACCATATGTCACATGGACTTTCTTAGACAACATTGCATTCAAGTGGGGATACACATGCCAACAACATTGTGCTCGATGAACTCCTGGAGTTGCTTGAATAATTTTGACCTTGCTTACCTTGGTCAAATCTCTTCTTCCTGCATTCATATGCATAATGACCAAATTTCTTCCAATAATGACATTGAATTTTTTATTCATCAAACCCGTGACCACTTGGAAGACTAGGTTCTGATTATGTCCTCTACTAGCGACATCCACAGGACTGCTTTTGCGTCCTCCTCTCGAAAAACTTCTTCCTCTACCTATAGAATTATATATCACCCCGCCTTTACCACGACCTATGGACGATTGTGCTATGAATTCACCCTCTAATGATGTATTTGATCTATTGATTGTGTTCATTATTGATGAGTGAGGCTTGTAACTCNTATCCCCCCGCCTTTACCACGACCTATGGACGATTGTGCTATGAATTCACCCTCTAATGATGTATTTGATCTATTGATTGTGTTCATTATTGATGAGTGAGGCTTGTAACTCATCAATGGTAAACTGTGACATATCTTTGTTTTCTTCCAAGGTCATGACCAAGGATTCAAATTTTTGGGGAAGACTTATAAGAAATTTTTCAACAACCCTTCTATATTCTATATTTTCTCCATGAGATTTTAGTTGATTTATCATACCAAAAACCCAAGTTTAGAATGAATCCACTGAATCTGTGTCTTTAATTGACGAAGATTCAAAATCTCTTCTAAGAATCTGCAACTTAAAAGTCTTTACCTTGTACAAGCCTTGATAGGAGGTTTCCAATGCATCCCATTCCTGCTTAGCGGTATTTGCTACTATTACTCTTGGGAGTATGCTTTCATGCATGGCTTCGTGTATGTATAACAAATTCTTTTCGTCTTTCTTCCTTTGTTCCCTTAGGGCATCGTCCTTAGCTTATGTGAGATTATTACATGCTGCTTGATCTGCTGGTTCTGTATAACCATTTTGGACTGTTTCCCATACATCTTGACCTATGAAAAAATCCTTCATTGTTAGAGATCAATACTCATAATTTATTTCCCAAGAAAGTTGGAGTTTGTAAGCTTCCCATATGTGCACCGGAAGTGGAAGCCATTTTTTAATTTTAATTTTCCTTATAAAATTACTTTTTCCTTTTTTAAGACAAGGTTTCTTTCCTAATCCTGCTCCAATATGAGGTCTTGGTAGATGGGCGGTTGCGACGGTTAACTTGAGTTACCACGTAGTCATAGATTTTCTTTCTTTTTTGGGGGGGGTTGTCACACACTACCTTGGAAACCCCACCTTTTTACTTCGACCAAATACTTGCGACAGGATTTTACTGTGACAAATATTTTTACTACAGTAGGGAAGTCTGCTACTGACTTGTGTGTGACAGAGTTCACTTTTGTTTGAGACACTTTTTACAGAATTTTCACTGAACACACTTTACCTCGTCATACACCCACTTGACTTCGATCAGACCTATTTTAGTCGAACTTTATAAAAAAAATATTTCTTAGTCTAAAAAATTATAATATGAAAAAACTTTTCACTGGCCGGTAACTTGGGATAAACCTTGACACAAATATATTGTGACAGAATCACAATATCATATAACCAAAGTATTAAGGAAGATTTGTGTCGAACACTCTGTGGATAAAAACTCAAACTTTTACATGGTGAAATAGTTGTGGATTCTTTATGTCTTTCACTAAACGGTATATGTAAAAAACATTCACTCAAGTAATTCTGGAGAAGACGTGCAATAGTAAACTTGAGTTACTGCACAATAAGCATTTTTTTTCTTTAGTTTTGGGGCTGTGACACAATGCCTTTAGGAAACCCCACCTTTTTCTTTGATAGGTAACCTTGACCAAAATGCCTGTGACATGATTTTACTTCAACAGAGATTTATTGAGACAGGGATTTACTATGACGAGAAAGTCTATGATAGGACTCAACTTTTACTTTTCGTCAACACACTTTTTATGGACTTTTAACTCGGCACACTTTTACCTCGACAGACAACCACTTGACTTCGACAAGCTTTTACTGCCACACACTTTTGGTTGCGACCAACTTCCACTTCGACATGACCACTTTTAATGGAACTTTATAAAAGAGATTTCTTAGTCTATTGACTTATGATATGAAAAACAATTTTCACCAAACCGTAACTTGGGATAAACCTCGACAAAACTTTATTGCGACAAGCTCACAATATCATATAACCAAAATATTTAAGTAAGACTTGTGTCGAGCACTCTGCGATTAAAACACAAACTTTTATGCGGTGAAATATTTGTGAATTCTTTATGTCTTTCACTAACAATAAATGTAAACAAAATTCAGACAAGTAATTATGGAGAAGATGTGCGGCATAAATAAGACATGCATTCAACCATAAACTATGGGTTTTATATTATTGCGACATAACAAAAGAACTACAAACGCAATTACATACTTGGAAATTTACTTGGATGTTTCACTTTTTCTAGAGCATATGAGCTTGAGATCTCGAACTCTTCTCAAAGTTTTTCTTTTTCTCCTTTTCTTCTTACTCTATTCTTTTTTCTCTCAACTACTCCGCACACATACTCACTTTTTTCATTCGTCTTCTTCTACATACACAGAGACTTTTTTTTTTGCTTTTCTTGGAAGGTACCGACTAACATTAAAGACTGTAATTAATTTCTACCTAGAAACTTAACTTCATAAATACCGTTCGACTTCTTAAATATGGTGAGGCAACTCATCAATCCTGACAGACAGACCGACAACAATATACTTCTACGGACTCTAACTGAGTCGACTGAGATGTGATGTAGATCTGTGAGTAATTAATATTTCCAACAATGAGTACTCTCGACTTGAGACTTGTATGTGAAGAAGTTGAAGAGTGGTGATGTCGAACATGTCCCTTGGAATACCATTCCAATTGACAATTTGAAAAAAAGGGGAGTTGAACAAAAGATGAAGCAACAAGCCTTTTTGTAGCAAGAAGCGATACTAAGTGAGGTAAACATAGTGCTCATGGTTTTCATTTATTTCCTACATATGTATCAATCACTTGAATCTTCGTCGGGGATGCATAATTGCCATTTGAAATTCCAGTGTGGTGATATTGGTGCAAGTGGGACATTATGGTACAATGTTTGTAGTGCAATGAAGGGTTTTGAAAGTTTGGTGTTTGAAGAGCTTTTGTTTTCAGGTTGAAATACTTTTACAATCCAAACAAATTTTTATTTCTTGTAAGTGGGAGAGGGCAATGCGATTTGTTTCATCTTTGTGAATAGTAGGGACTTTCACCACAGTTTAGTTATTTTATGAGTTAACAACATTGAGATCATTGAAGAAGAATCAAGTTAGGACTCAGATTTGGCACAAATTTTGGAGACTACAAATTGTTACAGAGATTGTTAATGCAGAGATCTTAAGAATTGTGAGGAGTAACCGACAACAACAATTTGGTGACACAGGAATATCTACAACAACAGAGGTAAATCATTCATCTTTTGAGATAAACTTAGTTTCAAATTAAGCTTCAAGTTGTAACTTGCAAACAACAAAATTTTCTAAGTTTCTTTGCAATTTTGGTAGTTGCAATATTCTTTTGTAAGCGAATTGAGTTGAATTGTACTTGGGTGCATTTTCAGCTGATATTGACACCCTTCATGTTTTGAGTCTTACATGTAAAAAGGTGGAGTTGCAAGAATCCCTTCTTTTGGGTGAGTTTTAGGTTTTCAATGGCAAGAATAAATGGTTTGTTAGAGTTATTGAATGCTCTAATTCTCTCCTATGTCGATGACATTGTCATGATTGAAAATAACACCCTCACTCACATTCGAGATTGTGTGCAAGATACAAAAGACACACTTGAGTTTTTATAGCTTGAGTCACAACTCATACGAGAAGAAACAAATTCTAAACGTGTTCCTGTTTAGAACAATTCTCTTTATGATGCCTTTCAGCAGCCTGCACAAAACGATTCCACTTCAGAAACACATAAGAAAATCAGTGGCACACCATCAAAAATGAAAGAAAATGAAGATGAAGATCAATGTATACAGAGGTTCCACTTGTTCTTTCCAAGCCCATCATCAAACCTTGGGAAGAGATCAGCCACAAAAAGCACAAAACCAAACTTGGATATGACAAGGAATTGAGAATTTACATTCTTGATTTCTCTAAGCCCATCCAGTTTCAGACTATTGGATTCCTCAACGAGAATTCAATTTCATCCACTCAAGTTTAGAGTTTAACATGCCAACACTGTGATCGAGTTTTCCACACAAAAGATAAGTGTTTTGATCTTTATCCTTGTAAGCATTGTGGAAATCATACCCACGCATTAGAAATATTCGTCACTCTGAAGAAACTTGCAAGAGACAAGACTCACTACAGGTGGATCATTCTTAGAAATGGTTGTCAATAGCCAAGAAGATATATGTGTCATACCGAAGAGTTCATTCATGAGTACTAACACGTCTTGTAGTTGAGACATGTTCTTATCCTCACATTGTTCCTAACAAGAGGGATGATGAACAATCAGAAACAAGCGAGCGAGAATAAGTGAGCAGGAACAAGTGAGCCTACATCATATCTAGATTCTTGATCCTGCCACAATCAGAGTTGTAGCTAGAGCTAGAGCCATGATTATTCAGTTAGTAGCATACATCAGATTCTACTAGCATGTCTGAATGTTCTAAGAACCTTTGAGCCTTCGAGACAAGTTTGATATTTTGTGTCAGCTTAAAACCACTTGTCTAGTAGAAGACAACCGACTTCTTCTAACCTTTCGTAATATTCCACTAGGAACCTTTGAGCCTTTGTGTCAAGTTCCAACATTTGTGGTCAGCCTTAAACCAATTCATGTTTTATTTTCTCGCTGATGAGATCAATATTTTGAGGTCGGCTTAAAACACCCATGTAGTAGAAGACTTCAGCTTTTGTTATCCCCCTTTGGTTGGTGGTCAGGCAAAACCACCACTTCAAAAAACACTTGTACTTAGCAAGAGAAATCAACTTTTGCTAACTTGCTTGGCATAGTTGGTTTGTCAAGCCTTTTATTCAACTCTCTTTTCTTGGACTTATATACAACCCTTCGAATTAAGGGGGGGTTTGTTGGAATCTAATCCATTAGGGTTAGTGAAAGGTCATTGGGAAGTCCAAGAGACATTCTCATGTGTATATTATACTTTTATTAATGAGAATGAATGTGTTTCACGCCTAGTCATCTTGTCTTGGTGTTCGTGATTCATAGTTTATTTGGCTTTGTGCTTGCCAATTTCCTATCTGCTCGGAGGGGCACCCAACACAAAATAAAAAGTAAATGATTTTATTTTCAAAATCACATCTTTTTTTTTTAATGTCGTTCACGGTTTGAGAGCGCACTACATCCACGGACCGAGGGGACCACCCGAAGGGGCCTCGCCTTGTCAGCATTGCGTCAAATCCTAACCCTAGAAAACCTAGAGAATTGAACCCCCGACCTCAACCATGTTATGTCTTGGTCTTGGAAAATCCAACCAATTGAGCTAGCCCTTATGGATTTCAAAATTACATCTTTTAATATCATAGAATGATGTTTAAAGTCTACTACATATTTCATTCAAGTTCCATCAAAATATTTGCATGGAGAATAACCCTAACATCAAAATTTGGATCTATTTTCACAGGATGTTGCTAGCATCTAAGTACTAGATTGTTCTCATATTTAGAGAATAGATTGTGAGGCTTCTATACAAGAAATTTTAAAATTCCCCCCTTCAATTTGATTTAAACCTACAAAACAACCATCAATATGTTTTTCTAAGAAAATTCATCCAAAACTCATCGCATGCCGTTTAAAAGTTTTTGATGTATTTACCTTCACCATCTTTAATATATTTATCAACAAAACACAAGTTTAATTTCTTTGTAAGTTATTTTTTGAACCAAAAAATTCTTATATAAATTCCTCCCACTACTTCAACTTTTTTAGTTGACCAAATTCCAAGCAAAAGAATTTGCAAGCACATAATTACAAGCACTCTAATAAATACAATACAATTTTGAGATGTATTTGAATTCATTGCCTTGGTGAATACTTTTAATTCTTCCTTACCAAAATTCATTGTCTTGGGGAATACTTTAATTCTTCCTTTCCCTTTTGGTAGCCATTGTGACTAAATAAAAAATATTCCAATTCAACACACTTTATGTGAACTTGAGTAAAGAAAAGGTTTGTGCTATATATTACATAAGCTAAATTCTACAAGTTTTGAATGGATTATGAAAGAATCATTACGTTATTTTTACATATGACTAATTGAGTAAGAGCGGGTTGACATTCAACCACATTGGAGCTATTGGTTCATGCTCCTCCAACTTTCATAGCCAGATTGGACTATGTAAAAAAGTTTTTGTTAGACATTATTTATAAAATAAATAATTAGAAAAGTTATTATCATAAAGAAATTTGAGTTAGATTGTTGGTACTATAGGCTCCAACATCCTCATCCTAATCGAGATAAGTCATTTAGAATATTCTTATGATTCATTGTCTTCTATAATTATATGAAAACAAATTAATTAGAAAATAAAGCAAATAAAAAGAAAGTCTTACTCAAAATAAGAAATTATTGTTTAAAAAACAATATTATATAGTTTTTATTTGTTATTTTAAAAAATGAACATATCATACTTTTTTTAATAAGTAACAAGTTTTTAGTTGTCATTTATGAATTGTCTCTATGATTGAAATTAGTTGTTTGCTTCTAAATTTGTTCATAGAATAAACAAATATACATCCAATCCATAATGAAAGAACCATACCATTATATGAGCTATAGCCTATATGTGTATAGTTGATCCCAATAGTGTTGGGACCTTTCTTTTTCAAACACATGTTCTCTCAAAGGCCATTTAAAATATTTACAAGTTGATATTTTAATAAGTGGTAGATTTGGATAATCCCAATCCATCTACATATGAAAAGTAAGGGTTTTCTCTTGGAATTCTCCAATACCACGAACCTAGTTTTTAGTTTAACATTTGACTTTAGAAGTAGATATTGTCTTTAATGACTTCAGTGACATGTCTATGATTTAGTTTTATGATCTTAATATTTTAATTTTTCACCTATTGTTTATGTTTATAATTCAAATTTATAATGAGAGACATGCATGTATTATAAATTTAGAAATTGGCATTGTGAAATTCAAATACTCAAATGATAAATGATTTATGAATCAACGATGAATTGAAAACCATGTTTACTATGAAGAATTAACTATTTACTTTTACGTTTTAGTACAATGAATTGACAACCATGTTTACTATGATGAATTAACTATTTTGTATTTACTATTTACTTTTAAGTTTTAGTATGTAAATGGTGACGATATGAAGAATTTATATGTTAATATTTTGGATTTATATAAATGATATATTTTTAAATAATTTTAAAGACATTGGCATCCCCCCGTTGCCAAAATTTGGGGTGGTCTCCACATGTCCCCAATCCACGTTTCCGGCTCCCACATCCCTAAAACTTGGTGGAATTTTATTTAAGTTGTAGAAGAGGTGGGTTTAGGGTCACTTTAGATATATCTTACAAAAATGTTAGAAAAAAACAATGGATGGTATGGGTGTATGTATACATATAATGATGAGTGGATGAATGTTATAAACAATGTCATTTGTTAGAATATGGTAATTTCTCTTGCTTAAAAAATTAGTTAGATGAAGTAGTTAGGTGATTACATCTAGAAGCCTCCAGTCAATGCATCTATACAATTCAAGAAAAAGATCAAATGTGTGTGTGTGTGTGTGTGATCATTCAATAGAGTGTAATTATTCAAATGGCGCTCTTTGAGCTGTACAAACAACTGTATTATTTTTTCGATTGCCATAGCAATTATCGTTCTTTGCCTCCCATCTTTCAGATTGGTATTAGATCCAAAGGAGCGAAAATTTTGTTGGTGAGACACCTAAATCAATAGAATAGAAGGTCCGCAAATCCTTCATAAGTGTGAGAGTAGATTGGAGCCATCCTCTACCAATATGTGAAGGAAGGAAGGAAGAGAGCCAAAGAAAAGAGGCCACCAACTATGTAAAGTGGAGTCACGAGAAGGGTTTTTAATAGGGTATGTTGTGAGAAGAAAAAAGCCACAGACCATTTAGAAAAGGTTGTCGATTTAGGAAGAGTGTGCCACCATTCAAAAGAAGGGATCCTTATTTGTTGAGTTACAAAAGCACAAAATCATTGGTAATAAAATATTTTTGTAATGTATATTTCTTGGTAAAGTCTTGTATATTTAAGGCTTATAAGGTCCAAGGAAGTTAAAAAACTAAAAAGGAAATCTGCTTTGGAGAAGTTGTTGGCATTCAAAGAAAAAGGAAGCCAAGTTCATACAAAGGGGGAGAAGACGCTGTTTGGAGAAGGAGTTGTAGCATTGTGTTGTGCAAAAAAGGATTGAGCACTTAGCAGTAGTGCCAAATCATTGAATAATAAGTGCTTTGTATTTGAGAAAGAGAAACATAGACAGAAGTGGATCATTGGTAGAAAAGAAGAAGAGGATAAAGCATTATGATAGAAGCTGAAGATTGATACAGTTTGGAAGACAACATTGTGATGAGCAATAGCCTCACTCAATCACATGCACAGAGATAAATATTCAAGTGGAAAGAGTTTAAAACATGATTTTTCAATTGAAGAATTTGTAAGTATGGATTTGTGTAGCTTTGATATGCCATTAGTTTCAATCTTTGTTGGAAAGAAATATGATTTTTGGGCCATAAAGATGAAGACTTTGTTTTGTTTAGAAGAATTATTGGATTTAGTTGAGAATGGTTTTGTAGAACCCCCAAATCAAGAAGCTTTTTAGTCGTTCACACAAGATCAAAAGGATGAGCTCATGGAGACTTAGATGGCAACATTTCACCCAGAATTGCAGAAACAACAACATCCAAAGAAGCATGGGATACTTTGGAGACAATATATAATGAAAAGAGAAACATCAATGAGCATCAAGCTTAGTCAAAGAGTGTGACAGTCAGATGGTTGGTGAGGATGTGAAATAACCTACTGAGGCAAAAGAAGATGAGAAAGATAAGAAAACTACAGTTGTCCTGAATAATGTAGAGAAGATTGAAGAAGAATTTGACAGAGTGTTGATGTATTTGTAACTTCGGAATGTATTCACTTGTATATATTATATTGTATTTCATTGTACCCCGATCTTCCTACAATCAGGAGAATCATTAATGTAATAAAGTCATGCAAAGTCATAGAGGTTAACCCTCCTTTGTAAGTCGGGGCAATAGTCCCCACAGTTGAGAGGTACTAAGGTTATTAGACTCTCCTAGTGAGGTCGGCCCTGGTAAGTAATTGTCAAGTGGAAAACTAGTATAAATAGAGAGTGAGAATCTCTATTTGAAACACACACTCACTCAACTGTAGCACATGAGTGAGAGAAGAGGAGCTCACACAAGTGAGAGAGAACAATTGTCGAAGATCATCTTTGTGTTTTTGGTTTTTCTTTTGCTATTGGTGCTCATTCTCTGAGGTAGTTGTGGGGTTTTCTCCTTTATGGTTTCCCCGAGAAAAACTATTTGTGTCTCTTTTATCTTGTGATTATTGATGTGCACATTATTCTCTCAGATAAGATCCTAGATCATATTGATTAAATGATAAAAATCTAACATGGTATCAGAGCTAACCTGAGAAGAAGACACTATGCAGCTGTAGAATCTAGGGATTCTTACTTTTTGGGTCTCTCTCCACATATCATCAGCAAAAGGAGGCTAGATTGACTCTCCATTGAAGGGCGCATCTTTCGGTCGAAGCAGAATCTGATTATGAGCATTTTTAGTTTTTGACCTACCACTACAATGGGAAATTAGGGCTTTCCACAGAAGTGTAATTTTTGAGTGATCCCAGCATAGGATTTCTCTCCTCATCAAAATCAAATTTTAGAGACCAAGATCGAAGTTTTTGGTTGGGTAGAACCCCGGGAAAGTCAAACCCTAATTTTCCCCTAAACCAGAAAACCAACACTGCAGAAGATCAGCTCCAGATCTAGTTTCGGCTTCTCAAATTGGCAAGATCTAAATCTTTTGTATTTCCATTTGAGGTTCTTAGTTAATATCTATCATCGCACCAAGCTCAATGAAAATATTGAAGGAGTTGAAAACTTCCGAGCATGGAAGTATAAGATCTCACTGATTCTTGAAGAAAATGAATTGGACACCTACATAAGTGGAGAGGTTCCAGTTCCAGAGGGAGATGAGCCTAAAGCCTTACACAAGAAGAACTTGGTCAAGGCCAAGAGGATCATTGTTGATTCAGTCAAGGATCACCTTATACCACAAGTGTCTTCCCTAAAGACACTCAAAGAGATGTTTGATTCCTTGACCAAGCAATTTGAAGGGAAGAATATAAATCAGAATATGACTTTGAGAAATCAGTTGAAGAATGCAAAGATCTAGAATGAAGAGACCATACAATCGTGACTTTACAAGGGTCTCTCAAATCAAAGAACAACTTGAAGCAGTGGATGAAGAAGTAGAGAATGCAGAAATTGTAATGACCACCTTGAATGGTCTCCCTAGTTTATGGGACTCCTTCATTCAAGGGATTTGTGCTAGAATAAAGCTAATCACTTTCAGTAGGTTGTGGGAGGAATGCTGACAAGAAGAAGCTTTGATATTAGCTTGAGAAGAAAAGATTGGAAATGAAGATCAAGATCTCACAGCACACACCAAGAAAAGCAGAAGGGTCTACCATCATCCAAATGGTAAGCATTCTCACCAGAATTAGAAAGATAATCCTAGAAGATATAGCAGAGATCTATCTAAAATTAGATGTTATACATGTGACGAGAAATGACACCTTGCCAGAGAGTGTCCTAGAAACAAAGGTGGCTCTCAAAAGAAGAAGGGAAACAAAATAAGACATCATGCTCACACTGCAGATGATGATGCACCTCCCAGAAAGAGAGTCAAAGAAGAAAGTGAAGACTCTTCAAGTGATGAAGAATATGTTTTAATTTCTTCCCTCACATGAACTATCACGCATGGAAGAAATGATTGGCTCATAGATAGTGGGGCTTCCAAGCATATGACTGGATTCAAAGAATCCATTGTGAAACTATTTGAACATGAGTTACCCCACAAAGTGAAAGTTGGGGATGACTACCAGTATCCCCTAAAAGGTAGTGGTGAATCCTCCTATAAGCTAGACTCTGAAAAGTCTATGAAGATGAAGGATGTCTTGTTTGTACCAGGACTAAAGAAGAACCTTCTTTCCATCTCTGCATTGGATGCAAAAGGCATGAGGGTTGCATTTGTAGATGGCCAAGTCCTTATGTGGCCAAAGGGAATTACTATAGATGATACAGTAGTGATTGGAGAGCAAGAGGGAGGATTATACAAATTAAAGGGCAAACTAGAACAAGCCTTGGTTCATGAATTAGTAGAGCTAAGTGAAATTTGGCTTAGAAAGCTTGCACATGTGCAGTACAGGGCACTACCACTTGCAAGAAAAGCAGTTGAAGGTCTTCCAGAAATACATGCAAAACATGAAGGTGTTTGCAAAGGATGTGTGAAAGGAAAGAACACAAAGAAGACATTTCCAAGCAGCGAGAGCAAGGCAAAAGGAATCTTGGAAATCATCCACTCCGATGTATACAGTCTATTGTCATCCAGTTCATTAAGTGGGTATGTATATTACGTTTCTTTTATTGATGATTTTTTTGGGAAGACATGGATATATTTCTTGAAAATAAAAGATGAAGTATTCAGTAAGTTTATGGAATTCAAATCCTTGATCAAGAACCACACAAAGAAGAAAATCAAGACCTTTTGATTAGACAATGGTGGAGAATTCACATCTGATGAATTCAAAGAATTATGCATAGATTCAAGGATTAAGAGGGATTTGACCACTCCATATAATCCAAAACAGAATGGGGTTGCAGAAAGGAAGAATAGAACGATTATGGAAGTAGCAAGGGAATTGCTTCATGATCAAGATATTCCCATGCATCTATGGGAAGAAGTTGCTAGGACAACTGTGTATGTACGGAGCTGTACTCCACATAGAGTACTTGAGAACAAGACACCGAAAGAATTCTTCTCCAGCAAGAAACCAAAAGTCAGTCATCTCAGAATATTTGGCTTTTCAGTATACATACACATTCCAAAAGAAAAGAGGAAAAAGTTAGATCCTTCAGGAAAGAAGGGTATATTTGTGGGATATAGTGAAATCTCGAAGGCTTACAGAATATACTTCCCAGGATTCAAGAAGATCGACATCAGCGAGGATGTGACATTTGACGAAGACTCAGCTTACAACAAATCCAAAAAAATACCTATTGCAGAACTTGAAGAAAAAGATAAGTACCCAAGATCCGAGATACGGCTATGAATGAAGCAACTCCAGAAGAAGATAGAGAAATAGAAGAACCTAAGGAACTTGTAGATACACCCCAAGAGAAGAATCCTTACAAAAGGAAACTTGCATGGGTACAAGAGGCTATCCAAGGTGCAAAGAGATATGGGGCTTCAGAAGAAATGCATAGAGAAAGGAAGAGAACTAGGTCCTACTCTAGTTATGTAGCCCTACTATGTGACATCATTGATAAATAACCTTCCAACTATGAAGAAGAAACGGAAAATAAATAATGGAAGGATGCTATGATCGAGGAGTATTATTGATCATGAAAAATGATGTATGGGATGTGGTCCCGAGACTAGAAGGGAAGTCTGTCGTAACTTCCAAATGGATCTACAAGATCAAACATGTTGCAGATGGCAGCATAGAGAAATATAAAGCAAGATTTGTGGCACGTGGCTTCTCCCAGAAAGAAGGGATAGATTATGAGGAGACTCTTGCACCTGTAGCCAGATACACTTCCATCAGGTCAGTAATTGCTCTGGTTGCAGTAATGAAATGGAAGATACACCAAATGGATGTTAAGACAATGTTCTTGAATGGTGTGGTGGAAGAGGAAGTGTATGTAGAGCAGCCACTTGGTTTTGAGACACATGATAGGGAGACTCATGTGTCCAAATTGAAGAAGGCCCTATATAGTTTGAAACATGCACCCAGGACATGGTACGACAGGATTGACAACTTCCTAAATAGCTTGGGATTTACCAAGAGTAAAGCGGATTCCAACCTTTACTTATTTAAGGTCGAGGAATGGAACCCAATGATACTCCTACTATATGTGGATGACTTGTTTGTGACAGGTGAGGATGGGTTGATTGCTAACACGAAGAGGAATCTTGCTGCCGAGTTTGAGATGAAAGACTTGGTATGATGCACTACTTTCTGGGCATGGAGGCATGGCAGAATGCAGATGGAATCTCCCTAGGACAAGGGAAGTATGCAGTAGAGATCCTGAAGAGGTTTGAGATGATGGAATGCAAGGCCATGACCACACCTATGGCATCGAACCTAAAGCTATTGAGTGATTCTTCATCAGAGTTGGTTGATGCTACGATGTATCGTCAGATGATTGGGTCATTGATAAACCTCACAAACACGAGACCAGATATTTGCTTTGCTGTGAACACATTGAGCCAGTTCCTGACGGATCCGAGACATGTTCACCTCATTCCTGCAAAGCATATTCTGAGGTACCTGAAGGGTACAGTTGACTATGGGCTCAAATATGAAGCGAATCAGAAGATTAACCTGGAGGGTTATGTGGATTCAGATTGGGCAGCCAGTCCCATTGATAGGAAGAGCACTTCGGGGTGATGCTTTAGTATGGGATCAGGTGTGATCTCTTGGTTTAGAAGGAAGCATTCATGCGTGGTACTAAGTACAGTCGAAGTAGAGTATGTCATAGCTTGTTCGGCTAGTTGTGAGGCAGTGTGGCTGAGGAAGCTACTATCTAATTTGTTTGATATCCAGTTGGATGCTACTTGTATATATTGTGACAACCAGAGTTGTGTGAAGTTGTTAGATAACCCAGTGTTCCATGACAATTCGAAGCATATCGAGATCAAATTTGACTATATCAGGGATATGGTGCAGAGAGGAGCAGTGAAGCTTCAGTATGTTGCAACGGACAAGCAGATAGTTGATGTGTTGACCAAGCCATTATCCAGAGTGAAGTTTTAGTACTTCAGGGAGAAGCTTGGTGTTCTCTAGATCGAGGTTCCTTCCAAGGGGAAGTGATGAGTCTGTGTGCCCTTCTAACATGGTGGTAGGATTGGCTCCTCCCAAGGTCAGATGTAAGTGATATGCCCTTCTGACATGGGGGTAGGATTGGTTCCTCCCATGGTCGGATATAAGTGCTGAGGCCTACAACCAGCATGAAAAAGGGTTGGCTCTGTAGAACTACAACCAGCATGAAAAAGGGCTGTCTCTGTAGAGGAAGACCTTGCAGAGGGAAAGGCATACAACTAGCATGAAAAAGAGATGGCTTTGTAGAACTACAACCAGCATGAAAAAGGGTTGGCTCTGTAGAGGAAGACCTTGTAGAGGGAAAGGCCTACAACTAGCATGAAAAAGGGCTGGCTCTGTAGAACTACAACCAACATGAAAAAGGGTTGGCTCTGTAAAAGAAGACCTTGCAGAGGGAAAGGCCTACAACCAGCATGAAAAATGGCTAGTGTCAAAACCCCAAATTTTCACAAAAATTAATTTTTTTTGATGTAACATAAATTGTTTAAATCCGCAGTTTGTTAATTGCTAGCAGTTGACATATCAATGAACAGTTAACAAACTAATGATTAACTTAAACACATATAAATTAATACTATTTTAATTTCTATATGTGATGTAGAAAATATACATTAAGTTGTTTTTAACTGTACTGATGATTTGATTTGTCAAGTAGGTGAGAAGTTACTTTCTAACCGGGGGCTTACTTAGTGATTGCTAACTTACCTGGATTTATGGATCTTGCAGGCTTGACAGGTAAATTTTGAACCAGTAAGAGTTTATTAAGGCGTTAATTCCAGATATACTCCTTTTAGCATAAATATACTGCTAGAGTAAAAGTTTGCTTAATAGAATTCAAGGGTGCTACGAGGTAAAGTATCTTTCTTTAGTTGTTTACAACTATGACAATATTTTAAATTCATGTTGTAAAGACCAAAAACCTTACCATTCTCAATGTTTTTCATTAGTATGAATTTTATTTCGGATAGTTCTTCTTAGCCAAGTTACATATAGAGCTCATGATTTCGTATAACAATTCCTTTACTGACATAAGATTTTATTGTTGTTATTATTTCTAAAATTAAAAACACTGCTTTACAGTATAGAAATAAAACTAAGTCTTCTAAGAACAAGCTTATAAACGTACTCTCAGCTCTACTTTTAATTGCGCTTTTGTAGAGGAAATTTATTAGCTTATTATTGTATTATATATATAAATGGTCGCTTGCACGAATGTCATCAAGTTGTGAATTCTATCTCCAAATTTCTTCATGACATAGGTAATGTGACAAAATTACAATATCATATTATTTATTTCTAATAAAAATTGATACTAATGTTGGTTGTGGAGTCTAATCTTCCAGATCCAGAGATATTATTCAGTTGTGATTGTAACCTGGGAGTACTACACACTCGTTCCCCCTACCTTGGGGTTCGGGGCAACGCCCCGAAAAAGGGGGTTTTGGTGCAACGCCCCCGAGACACGGGGGGTTTTTTTTGGGATGTGTGTTGGCCAACAATATTGCGGACCCATGGTATTGGGTTAACCCTATAATTTTCCCATTGTATTTCCCCTATAAAAGAAAGCATTGTAAATCGACTGGGTATGGTATTGTATTGTATTGGAAGAGATACTGTGAGAGCGTGAAGAGGAAGTGCAGCGGTTTTGCTGCAGGGTGTATCCCTTCATCTTTCTGGACTGTAATAAAAAGACTGGCAAATTTCTTTGTGGACGTATCCCATCGTTTGGGTGAACCACGTTATATCTGTGTCTCTCTGTAATGTTTTAATGTGTTTTGCATCTTGTTTATTAATTTAATTGTATATCTGTTATTGCTCCGCGGTCCTGTTTTCTAACAATTGGTATCAGGGCCAAAAGGTCTATTTGGTTGGTAAACTCGCAGGAAAGAAGGGTTCCTGGTTCGAGTGGGAGCAATGGCGGAAGAAAGAAAGTTTAGGGTTGAGAAATTTAACGGCCAAAACTATCAGTTATGGAATATGCAGATGGAGGACTATCTGTACTAGAAGGATCTATACCTGCTGTTGGGTGGAAAAGAAAAACAACCGACGGCTATGAAGGATGAAGAATGGGAGGTTCTTGACAGAAAGGCATTAGGAACAATACGACTGTGCCTGGCTTCGTCGGTGGCCTTCAATATTTCGAAAGAAAAAAACAACAGAGGGTGTGATGAGCGCATTGAGTAAGCTCTACGAAAAACCCTCGGCTTCTAACAAGGTATTTTTAATGAAGCGTTTATATAATATGAAGATGTCGGAAGGTGGATCTGTTGCTGACCATTTAAATGAGTTTAATACACTTACCAGTCAGTTAAGTTCTATAAAAATGAACTTTGATGATGAGGTTAGGGCTCTTTTAATCTTGTGCTCATTGCCAAAAAGCTGGAATAGCTTGGTCATGGCTGTAAGTAACTCTGTCCCTAGTTCAAACACTCTTAAGTTTGATGATGTTGTTGGTGTTATTCTTAGCGAGGAAATGCGAAGAAAAAGCACACGTGAGACATCAGATAATGCGTTGACCATGGAGAGTAGAGGGAGACAAAACGAGAGAGGAAGGAGCCCAGGAAATCACAGCAAGTCTAAAAAGGGAAGATCCAAGTCCAGATTCAGAAAAATAGAGTGCTGGAACTGTGGTAAGAAAGGACACCTAAAGAAAGACTAACGAGCACCAAAGAAGAAAGGTGAGAGGCATCAAGAGACTACCCAGGAAGCTAATGTAGCAGGTGATGTGTTACAAGATGCTTTGATTCTTGCATTAGATAATACTAGTGATTACTGGGTAGTAGATTCAGGGGCTTCATGTCATGCTACACCCCATAGGAAATTATTTTATGATTATGTTCAAGGTGATTTTGGGCATGTGTTATTGGGGGATGATGAACCATGTAAAATTGTTGGAAAGGGTAAGGTACAGATTAAGCTAAATAATGGAAATGACTGGTTGCTAAAGGATGTAAGGCACATTCCTGCTATGAAAAGAAATCTGATCTCAACAAGGAAGTTGGGAGATGGCGGTCGTTTTTCTACGTTTGGAGAAACGTGGTGGAAGGTCACTAAAGGATCAATGGTAATTGCAAAAGGAGATAGGATAGGTACGTTATATTTATGTCCTCATAATACCGATTATTCTATTTCTGTAGCTTCCACAGAAACAGGTGTAGCGTTGATCCATATTTATGCGTGAACGAAATGAAAGAATATATACAGAATCATAATAACAAACATTTTGCAAAGATAACAAAGATACAGTAAACACATATTCTATTAAATGGCAGAAATAGAACAGACTGTAATACAATTGCTAGAATGGTGGTAGCTATCTCTGAGAAGAGATGTGGTTGCTACGCTCATTTGTGCCAAGCTGAATACAAAATGAGGCCAAAGGGGCCTATTTATAATAAGAATGAGGTGAGAACCCCAAAAGCCCAAAACTTAACCCTAGAAGATGAACCGTCATAAAGTTTGCGGCCCCACGGTGGTAAGTTGAACAGTCAACTTCCCGGGGTCATAACGTTTGCATACGATCTCCGATTTGGGTGTTTGATAGCTCGTTGGAAAGGTCTGTCTAAGATTTACAACTTTTGGTCAACCAAATTTATACTGATGGCCACTATTTCGCCCTGAATCTCCAAAAAACGTTGTTTAGGGCCTCAAAACGGCCCCAAAAGTTTAGGACCCGAAAAACTGTAGAAAAATAACTAGGAAACTGCCACAATGGACATTTGTTTTGAGCCAGTGGAATAGGTGGGTGACCACCGAGATCCATCTGGATCAATCCTCCCTCCTTAGGAAGCAATGGTCTCCATTGCGTCGAATTCTGTATCATATCTCGAACTGTGTGTTGAGTTGATCTCTTGGTGCGACATTTACTGAAGTGAAGAGGCTTCCTTTCTTTGACATCCTGAGAAGGCTGTAATTGTTGTATGGATGATTTGTTTCTAGATGAGCACCTTGAATGCGTGGCCTTGCATCATAGAGGTACTTGGATAGATGAGGAAACAATGGCTCTACCTTTTTCTTGTGTCTGATGAGCAGAGACACCTTGTACAGAGGGTGTGGAGGTCTCTGTGATCTTATGTTCTCCTTCAGATGCAATTGTGAAGAGGAATAATTTTCTGATGTGGGAGCTTATCTTCCTACCCTGCGAGACTGTAACAGGTGCAACTATCTCTAGGATTCGGTAGAGTTGTCCTCCCAAAGTGACAATGACACTACGAGGCCGTGACTCATATACAGCATGACACTTCCACATATATGGTTGTCCTAAAAGAACATCACAGACTTCAAGTGGGGCCACATCACACAATACCTCGTCTTTGAAAGGTTTGATGCCATATGGTAGGAGGCATTGTTGAGTAATGCGGATACCTCGTCCTTGGCTTAGCCAACCGATGCTGTAAGGTTGCGGGTGTGGTGTTGTAGGAAGCTCCAATCTCTTGACGACTTCTTCTGAGATCAGGTTCTTTTGGCTGCCGTTGTCAACAACAAAATGTAGAGGCATTCCCTTCACCCACATCTGCGAGTGGAATAGGCGCTCCTCTGCCTCTAACTCTTCATGATCCTCTAGTTGAATCTGTGCGGTAGCAACAGTGGTAATGGGGTCTGCATCAATGATCTGCCTCCCGTTATGTGCGACTGTGGCATTGGGTTCAGAATTAGAATCAGGATCTGATTTTGAAGATTTGATCTTGGCCATTAATGACTGCTTTGAGCGACATTCATCAGTTTTGTGCCAAGGGATTTTATGAAATTTGCACCACTTACCAGTGTCCTTCTTTGTCTTTTGATCTCCCTTCTTTGCTTGTGGTGGGGATTGGTTGTCGTTTTCTTTTGCTGTGTTCTGCGGGCCAGGGTTTCCCTTGCCTTGCTTCTGCAGTGGATTCGCAGGTCCAGAGTCTCGCTTGTTCTTTTGTCGAAATTTCTCCTCGATTTTGACAGCATACCGATAGGCGGATCCAAGTGAAGAGATGTCGAGGAATTCCATCTCAGTTCGGATGTACCGATGTAGACCACGGCAATATTTCAGGATTAGGTGCCACTCAGAGTCTTTGATACTCAGCTTTATTCGCAGGGTATGAAATTTGTTGGTGTACTCCGACACCGTCTGGTCCCTTTCTTGACGCAGAATGGTCCATTTTGTGTATTGGTCATCATAGTTTCCCATAGGGTAATACTGCTCCCTGATAGCATCTATGAAAGAGGCCCAAGTGGGATTTTTTTTAAACATTCCAGACTCATCTGATGAGTTTTTCTCACAATAAGTACCGCACCAATTTTGGACATGGGGGACTGCCTTAAGGAGCGCAAATGTGATCTTTTCTCTGTCGAAAAAATTGTGGATAGAGAAATACCCTTCTAGAACATTCAACCAATTATCCAGTGCATCTGCATCGATATTACCTTCAAATAAAAAAATATCAAATTTAACTTGTACCTTGAAGGGAGTTGCATCCCCGAACCGGCTGCTCGCTGAAGATGCACTTTCCATCGCTAGCATTCGCAAAAGGATTTGGGTGAAACTATCCATCATCTCGTTCCTCTGTCGCTCGAGGGCTTCCTCGAGCAGCGACTTGATAGGATCTCCTGCTCCATTGTCTCTCTTTTCTTTCACCATGGGAGGTCATTTGGGATGGCGAGAATGATCAAGTGAAACTAGTTCAAGACCAAACTCTCTATACTCGAACCTCGTCGGGACATGCGCCGAGAAACAATCAAAGAGCAGATTGCTATGATACCATTGATCTGGATTTATGCGTGAACGAAATGAAAGAACATATACAGAATCATAATAACAGACATTTTGCAAAGATAACAAAGATACAATAAACACATATTCTATTAAATGACGGAAATAGAATAGACTGTAATACAATTGCTAGAATGGTGGTAGCTATCTCTGAGAAGAGATGTGGCTGCTACGCTCATTCATGCCAAGCTGAATACAAAATGAGGCCAAAGGGGCCTATTTATAATAAGAATGAGGTGAGAACCCCAAAAGTCCAAAATGTAACCCTAGAAGATGAACCGTCATAAAGTTTGCGGCCCCACGGTGGTAAGTTGAACAGTTAACTTCCCGGGTTTATAACTTTTGCATACGATCTCCGATTTGGGCGTTCGATAGCTCGTTGGAAAGGTCTGTCTAAGCTTTACAACTTTTGGTCAACCAAATGCTTGCCGATGGCAACCATTTGGCCCCGAATCTCCAAAAAATGTCGTTTAGGGCATCAAAACGGCCCCAGAAGTTTAGGACCCGAAAAACTGTAGAAAAACAACTAGGAAACTGCCACAATGGACAATTGTTTTGAGCCAGTGGAATAGGTTGGTGGCCACCGAGATCCATCTGGATCAAGCGTTGTGGCATCATAGGCTTGGCCACATGAGTGAGAAGGGGATGCAGATTCTCCACTCAAGGAAACTACTTCCAGATCTGAAGCAGGTAAGTTTGGAATTTTGTGAGAACTGTGTTTATGGAAAAAAGAAGAGAGTTCGATTTCTCAGGGTTGGGAAACAAAAGAAGAGTGAAAAGTTAGAGCTTGTCCATATAGATGTATGGGGACCAGCTCAGGTACAATCTCTTGGTGGCTCTCATTATTATGTTACTTTTATTGATGATGCAACTAGAAAAACTTGGGTTTATTGCATTAGACAGAAATCTGATGTGTTTGATACTTTTAAGAAGTGGAAAGCTTTGGCTGAGAATGAGACAGGAAAAAGGTTGAAATGTATCAGATCTGATAATGGAGGAAAGTACTACAGCAAGAAGTTTGATAGATATTGTTCACACAATGGGATTCACAGAGAGAAGACAGTCCCTAGAACACCCCAAGAAAATGGTGTGTCAGAAAGGATGAACATAACGATCATGGAGCGTGCAAGGTGTATGAGATTGCATGCAGGGTTTCCCTTACAGTTTTGGGCTGATGCTGTAAACATTGTTGTTTATTTAATAAGCAGAGGGCCTTCTAGTGCTTTGGATGGTAGCATTCCAAAGGAGGCATGGATAGGTAAACAGGTAAAATACTCATTTCTGAGAACTTTTGGTTGTGAAGCATTTGTCCATATTGATAAAGATGATAGAACAAAGCTTGAGGCTAAATCCAAGAAATGTACCTTTATTGGATACGGGGTTGATGATTTTGGTTATTGCTTATGGGATCTTAAAAATCGCAAAATCATTAGGAGTAGAGATGTAGTATTCAATGAAAAGGTCATGTACAAAGATCAGTTGCAGGGAAAGAAAGAAGAAAATGAAAACACAGAGTACACAGTGCTTGATGAAATCAAAGAAAATGAAGTTCCAAAAGCACCAGAAAATCAAGACCAGCAGCAGGTACCTGAAACTCCTGCAACTGTAAGAAAGTCTACCAGGTTAAGTAGACCCCCTGAACGATTCTCTCCTTCACTGTATTATTTATTGATGACTGATTTTGGTGAAACAGAATGTTTTGAAGAAGCAATGCAAGTAGAAACTAGAAAGAAGTGGGAGCAAGGCATGGATGAGGAGCTGGACTCATTGGTAAGAAACCAGACTTGGGATCTGGTTAAGTTGCCTGCAGAAAAAATTGTATTGCAGAATAAATGGGTTTACAGGTTGAAGGAAGAAGATGGAGGAAGAAGTGGTACAAGGATAGACTTGTTGTAAAGGGGTTTACACAAAAGAAAGGTATAGACTTTGATGAAATATTTTCTCCTGTTGTTAAAATGACTTCAATTAGAACTATTTTAAGTCTAGTGGTGGTAGAAGATTTGCATCTTGAACAATTAGATGTAAAAACGGTCTTTCTCCATGGGGATTTGGAGGAAGAGATTTATATGTAGCAGGCACAAGGGTATGAGGTCAAAGGAAAGGAGAATTTGGTTTGCAGGTTGAAGAAGAGCTTGTATGGCCTGAAGCAAGCTCCAAGGCAGTGGTATTTAAAATTTGATAAGTTTATGAAAACATAAGGTTATGATAGATGTCATTCTGACCACTGTGTTTATTTCAAGAGGCTAGATAATGGAAGATATATTATCTTGTTATTGTATGTGGATGACATGCTTGTTGCAGGGTCTAACATGCAGGATATAAATGTGCTCAAAAGAAAACTAGCTAAATCATTTGCGATGAAGGATTTGGGTGCTGCAAAGCAAATCCTTGGTATGAGAATAACAAGAGACAGGAAAAATCGTAAATTGACATTGTCTCAAGGTGAGTACATAGAAAAGGTGTTGCAGAGGTTTAGAATGCAGAATGCAAAACCATTCAGCACACCTTTGGCAAGCCATTTCAAACTAAGCAAGCATATGTGTCCAGAGACATAGGAAGAGATAGATTACATGTCCAAGATTCCCTATTCATCAGCAGTTGGGAGCTTGATGTATGCCATGGTGTGCACAAGACCAGATATTGCACATGTAGTGGGAGTTGTGAGCAGGTATATGAATAATCCAGGTAAAGAGCATTGGAAAGCAGTACAATGGATTCTTAGGTATTTGAGAGGTACCACTTCTCATGCATTATGTTTTCGAGGTTCAGACACTATTCTACAGGGATATGTTGATGCAGATATGGATGGTGATAAAGACAGTAGGATGAGCACCACAGGGTATGTGTTCACTGTAGGTGGAATAGTAGTAAGTTGGATTTCAAAACTGCAACAGGTTGTTGCATTTTCAACAACGGAAGCAGAGTATGTTGCTGCTACAGAGGCTAGCAAGGAGATGATTTGGTTGCAAAGGTTCATGGAAGAATTGGGTAAGAAACAGGAGAATAGTAGGCTGTACAGTGACATCCAGAGTGCCATTCATCTTGCAAAAAACTCAGCCTTTCATTCAAGGACTAAACATATACAACTCAAGTACCACTTCATAAGATCTGTTCTAGATGAAGAACTGTTAAAACTGGAAAAGATTCACACTAGCCAGAATCTTGCAGACATGTTGACAAAGGGAGTAACCAAAGAGAAACTGAATTCCTGCTCAGTTTCTGTTGGCCTTAAAGCATGAAGGTGAAAAGAAAATTTTTTCCAAGTCCAAGGTCCAGAACATAGTCCAGCAAGTGCAGTAGCAGTGGAGTTGATGTGAGTAGTCTCCAAGTGGGAGATTGTTGGTTGTGGAGCCTAATCTTCCAGATCCAGAGATATTATTCAGTTGTGATTGTAACCCAGGAGTACTATACATTCGTTCCCCCTTCCTTGGGGTTCAGGGAAGCGCCCTGAAAAAGGGGGTTTGTGGGCAACGCCCCCGAGACACGGGGTTTTTTTTTTGGGATGTGTGTTGGCCAACAATATTGCAGACCCATGGAATTGGGTTAGCCCTAGAATTTTCCCATTGTATTTCCCCTATAAAATAAAGCATTGTAAATCGACTGGGTATGGTATTGTATTGTATTGGAAGAGAGACTGTGAGAGCGTGAAGAGGAAGTACAGTGGTTTTGCTGTAGGGTGTATCCCTTCATCTTTCTGGACTATAATAAAATGTATGGAAAAATTCTTTGTGGACGTAGCCCATCATTTGGGTGAACCACGTTATATCTATGTCTCTCTATAATGTTTTAATGTGTTTTGCATCTTGTTTATTAATTTAACTGTATATCTGTTATTGCTCTGCGGTCCTGTTTTGTAACAACTAAACTTATTCTTGAATAGTTTTACTATCATTTACTACCAAGTCTAATCTAATCTTGATTTGATTCATCTTAGAGCTTTGGTATCTTATGAAGACAATGATCATGTACTTCCAAGAAATTTATCTTACACTTAGTACTGTTGATTACATTCAAAAGTAGGAGTTATTCTAGGGTGTATTTATTACTTGCTTTCATTTACAAAGTTATGATTTATAAACCAGCTCTTTATCCACTAGTGTTTGCATAAACTAGTTCTAACAACATAGATAGGCATCGTTTATGTTTATAAAAAGAAATGTTCAGTAGTACTATAATCAACTCACGTTCAACAACTTTTACTATACTATTGATCTCTTCATAACAAGTTTTATTAAGAAGGATTGTAAGATCCTTATGATTCAAGGGCATCGATGCAAAATATGTTTTGGTTCATTACCACCTAAGATTTCAAGGTTTATAATATAAGGTTTATTGATACTACAAAAACCTCATTCATTAACCTAGCTTGACTTCATAGTTTATCATTGGAATGATACGTTATTGACTTTGTATTTTATAATGTCATTATAGTCGTTGTTTAAATTATTGACAATAATTGGTTGTTCCGACAATGCAGTGACAACTATATCATTCAACCCATTATGGATGGAATAATTTGGTGGGCACGTGGAACATTTTCCACCGTGCAATGCATAGATTAAAAGTCTCCATCGCAACCCTAACTCCTCATTCTTTGTCGAGGGTTTTGGTCTTTGCTCTGTCTGGTTTACTACGGCCATGAGGGTTTGCTTGTGCTTGTCTCCAGCTCCTTTGTCTATGTGTAAAGGAGTGTTGCCACTCTAGTGGGAGAATGGAGAGATACACAGTTTGCATTTGATTTCTCTCTGTATGCATTGCATTGTTGTGCATGTAGTTGTTCTCTGTCAGTAATTTATATTGTCCTTTTCTTGTATGGTCATTTCCAAGGCTTTAATCCTACTCCAGTCGTTGGTGTAGTATACGTTTTGAGCCCGCTGCCTCTATCTTTAGAGAGCACGAGGGTTGCACTGTTCGTTGTGCTAGTTGTCTCCTTCGTGGCTTCAGATTTCTTCGCTTCCAGGTAATAATATGTTTTACAATTGTTTGTAAGTTTTTAAGTTACAGTTACAACTATACAAATTCGCTTCTAAATAAGGTTTTGATAATCACCTGCAGGTTACAGCTCGCTCTTATGCTGGGAAGAACCCTCTCCAAGTTTGGATTGACCAACAGACCTACGGGTAAGCCTCGGTTACAATGTGGCAACTCCCTTCTTGGCAATGGTTAGGGGAAAGGGTTTTCAGTTGGGAAGAAAAAATACGAGCTCGGTTCCTCCAGTATTTGGATGTTTGGTGTTCAGCTTTTAAATTTAGTTTTTAATTATCACATCCTTGCCTATAGCAGGGTGGATCCGGCCTCGATGTCGTGACTTGTATCACCCTTTTCTTGTCTTATAAAAGATACAACAGATGAGGGTTTTAATAACTTGACTATTAGTTTTGTTTTCAAACCCACACCACGATGCTGGGTACACCGACCATGATCTGGGTATTGTAAATTTGTTATGTTTTAATCCTTTTGGCCTGACAGAGTAAACACTTGGTTTAATTTTTTTTTTTTAGCTTCGAGCTCTGTCTCGATTATGAAATGGTTTTATAACTTCTAAATTATGGCTCTGAGGAATTAAAGTCTTTCCTTCTTCGACTGTTAATATAGATAAATATTTGTTAAGGCTTTATCTTGTAATTAAATAAGTAATTATGAAGACTATAAGCTCAGTTTTAAGATAAAATTTATTTGTTTATACTTATTAAATTAGGATAAAAACCTAGGGTTACTGTAAAAGAACCCTTAGATAAATATATTCTTAAAATTTATCAATTGTATTGGTTTATGTTTAACTATATTATGTTGTTACATTAGTATTAGTAATGTTTATCCTGTTTAAATATTTTCTTTTTTTTTAATTAAAAGAGTTTATACAATACTGTAAGTTCTTATTATAAGACTGTACTCAGTCTAGTGCATACTTTAGTATTCTAGCTTTTAAATTCTAATTTGTTTATTCTTTTTAAATAAATACTTTTATAAAAAGAAAGAAAGTAGAGTTAGGGTTTGACCCTCCGGTTAAACCTACACTGATTTAATTAGAGCTTGTTGGAAAATAATTATTCTTGAAATAGGTAAATTCTTAGCTTCATTCTATTTACTGTTTACAATTAAATTTTCATTTGTTTACTGCTCTGTTAATTAATAAAGATTCAGGGTTATGTAATGTTTTAAACATTAACTTTGATATTTGATTATTTCTTTCTTGATAGTATTTATAACATAATCCTATTCTAGTATATGTAAAAATAATAGTTTAAGCTAAATGATTTAAGGGTGGTTGAAACCTTGTTTAGATACTTACTGTATCTCCTATAAGTGTTATTGTAACAGTATAATTTTTTATTATAATTCTACTTTAGCACTACTGTTTCTTTTCTAACATAGATATACTTATAAAAACAGTAAACATAACTAACCAGAATATTGTTCTCTTTAATAATAATTTACACACAGTATTAAATTACTCTACTGTCTACAAAATGCAAAGCCATATCTATTATATTCAATCTCTTATATTTTTCTTTCATCTGCTGTAAATATTCTATCTGTGCTGGAGTACGGCCTGGTGTTTTCCAGGTGTGAAAAAACATAACCTATAAATTATTTTCTGTTCTAACACATTACTTTTCAAATTCATTTCTTCAATAATATACAAAGACTACTAAATTCTAACATTTGCAAACTAAATATTTAACATTCATATAACAGTCAGACTCATATTTATCTATCTAACATAGTAAAACAAAATAATGTAGAACCTGATTAGGACAGACGACAACAACATTAGGAGGTCGTTCCTCCCTACCAATCTCCTAGAGAGTGCTCAAACAACACTTCCTCAGGACCCCTAAGCATGTTCCTGGTCTTCTTAACTGAGAACTGGTGGATAAACAAAGAGTAGACTAGTCCAAAATCTCAGTAACACACTCTGCTCTCAGCAGTATGATCTTCAGCCTAAAAGCTGTAACTAGATCAAACAGCAGTTATCCCCTCAAACACTTTCCACAATTCCCTTCCATTGAATTTCTTTGAAGTACATTCCTTCAACCTGAATGATCACTATCCTAGAATGAGCAGCTTTAACTCTCTTCAATGAGAATTTTTATAAAGAATGCCTAGGTCTTTTGGGTTAGTTGTCATTAATTGAGCCATCTGCTTTGATTCCATTTTCTCGGGGAATTAAGACCCCAAATGTACGGAGGTTGCCACCTGCAACAGTTGGAAGTGGTTTAAGGATGCTGCCACATGTCAGTTTGCTCTCCACCCATTCTCCTCCACCAATTTGACCAGTAAACACTCTTTTAACAGCTCTCCTAAGCTGTTGTCTCCTTCTTTATTTATTTATAATTAAAATATTCAGAATTACATTAAATATCCTTGACTCTGCTGAGTCATCAATTACAACTTAGCATAAAATTTAACATATTGTCCTTAAATAAAATCAAATAATATAAAATTGTTTTTGCAAAATTGGGGCATGTGACATACACACCCCCTTAGAGCATAACATCGTCCTCGATGTTATTTATTCTTTGTCCTCAGAATTTCCCTTGAACAGAATTGGATATGCATCCCACATATTACTTTCCAATTCTCAGGTGGATTCTTCTGGACTAAGGTGCTTCCATTGCACCTTCACCTAACCAATGGTGTGGTTCTGAAGTGTGATCTCCCTCCGCCCAAGAATACAGTTCGGCTCCACCAGAAAATCTCCTTATGGTTCCACCTATACATCATTCCAGTTAACAACATGAGTAGCATTATGAACATATTTCTTTAATACAGAGATGTGAAAAACATTATGTACTCTTAAATTTGGTGGTAATGCTAATTGAGAGGCTACTTGTCCAATCCTGGATAGTATTTCAAATGGGCCATAGTAATGAGGTGCTAGTTTTGCACAACTACCCAATCTCAGAGAGCTCTTTTTGGGCCTCACCTTGATGAACACGTGTTAACCTACCTGAAACTCCTTTGGAGTTCTTTTAAGGTCTTCTTGACTTTTCTGTTGATCCTGCGCAACTTTCAGATTACCTTGTACCTGCTTTACAATTTCTTCCATTTTCTTTAATAGTTCAGGACCCAATACTAATCTATCCACCGGGTTACTCCAAGAGATAGGAGTATTACATTTCCTTCCATATAAGATTTTGAAAGGACTAAATCTGGCTGACGCTTGATAATTATTATTATAAGCAAATTCTACTAGATGCAAATAATCCTCCCATTTACTTGGCTGGTCTTTCACATACATTCTTAGTAAATCTTCCAATACTTGGTTTACTCTTTCAGTCTGTCCATCGGTTTGAGGATGGAATGAAGCACTAAAATTTAGTGTAGTGTTTAATCCTTTAAACAAAGATTTCCAAAAGTTACCTATGAATTTAGGATTTCTATCTAAGATTATAACTTTCGGTATTCCATGCAGTCGAAAAATTTTCTTTAGAAAGATATCAGCTACGTTTGCAGCTTTATACGTAGTTTTAACAGGTATAAAGTGGGCTACTTTACTTAATTTATCGACCACTACCATGATGGAGTCATTTAAATTCTGATTTTTAGGCAGTCCAGTAACAAAATCGAGACTAATTATCTCCCATTTCCAACTAGGAATGGGTAATGGCTGAAGTAATCCAACTAGGTGTTGATGTTCAGTTTTCACCTGCTAACATTCAAAACACCTAGGGATATACTCTGCCAGTTTAGTTTTCATGTTTGGCCAAAAATATTATTTTCTTAATGATAGTTATAGTCTTTTGATAGCCTGGATGACCTAAGTATGGAGTTTTATGGATTTCATCTAAAATTAATAACTTAATTTTAGGTACATTATGTACATACATTCTATATTTATACAGTAAAAATTCTTTTGCATTCAAACTGTACCATTTACTTAAGCTTTCTGTTGGATTTTCTTTCGTTTTAGCTTGTAAGTTTTGGTAAATTTCATCTTGTTTTATCTCCGCTTTAAGCTGTTCATTCAGATCCATTGTATAAGTGTTGATTTTTGCTGTGAATTTCAGCCTTGCATTCCTACTTAATGCATCAGCAACTTTATTTTTTTTACCTTTAATGTGCTGAATTTCGAAATCATACTCACTTAGAAAAGCTAGCCACCTAGCTTGTCTGGAATTTAAATTAGGCTGATATAACAAATATTTTAATCATTTATTATCAGTCATTAGAATAAATTTTCTGCCAATTAGGTGATGACACCACATCTTTAGAGCATGTATAGCAACAACTAATTCCATATCATAAGTTGCATAATTCTTTTCATAAATTTTTAATTTCCTGGACTCATAGGCAATAACATGCCCTTCTTGAGTCAGAACACCGTCTAAACCATCATTGCAGATGTCAGTGCACACTATAAATTCTTTATTTGGGTCAGCTATTCTTAAAATAGGTGCGTTGGTTAATAAAGCTTTTAACTTTTTAAAGCTTTCCTCGCATTTCTGGTTCTAATCAATTTTTTTTCCTTTCTTCTGCAAAGAATTTATAGGATTCGACATTCTTGAAAAACCTTCAATGAACCTCCGTTAATAATCGGTAATTCCCATGAAGGATCGAACATCAGTTACATCCTTAGGAACTGGCCAATCTTCGATCGCCTTTATCTTTTCGGGATCTACCGAAATCCCTTCCTTAGTCACCACATGACCTAAGTACTGAATTTTATCTTTGAAGAAATCGCATTTAATAAACTTTGCAAAGAGTCGATGATCTCGTAGCTCTTGCAAAACAATATTTAAATGCTCTTTATGTTCTTCTTCAGTTTTTGAATAGATTAATATGTCGTCGATAAATATGACCACAAACTTATCTAGATACATATGCATAACATTGTTCATTAAACACATAAAAATAGCTGGGACATTAGTAAGCCCAAATGGCATGACGACAATCTCGTAATGACCATATCGAGTTCTAAAAGGTGTTTTAAAGATGTCTTCATCTTTAATCCTAACTTGATGATATCTAGACCTTAAATCAATTTTCGAAAACACCGTGGCTCTGCGTAGTTGATCAAATAGATCATCTATGCGAGGCAACGGGTATCTATTTTTGATAGCCATCTTATTCAACTGATGGTAATCTATGCAAAGTCGCATGGTTTCGTCCTTTTTCTTAACGAAGATGACAGGTGCCCCCCAGGGAGACACACTAGGTCGAATATAATTTTTATCAATAAGTTCTTTTAATTGTGACTTTAGTTTATTTAGTTTCAGTATGTTCATTTAATAAGGGGCCTTTGAGCTGGCTATTGCACCAAGTACCAGCCCAATGGTAAAATCTAATTTTTTTTTGGAGGTAATCTAGGAATTTCTTCCGAAAATACATCAACATATTCTCTTAAAACTGGTATGTCTTCCAATTTTAATTTATCTGTCTTATTTAGATTTTTCTCATCAGTTATTATTACTGCATAAGCTTTACAACCCTTTCTAATAGCCCTCTTAAGCTGAAGGGCAGAAATCTTCCTTATGGTGGTTTTTCTAGGGATTCCCTTTACACTTATTGGTTTTCCATCATTATTTATACACGTAAAGGTTTTATCATAACAATTTAAAATCACCATATGTTGTTCTAACCAATCCATACCGATTAGTAAGTCATAAGAACCAAGAGGTAATACATTAATCTTTACAAAAGTTTCAAATTGATCCATAACTACTGCACATTCTTTTACAAAACAAGTTACCTTCCTTTTTGTACCAGTGGCTAACTGAACCAACCAAGAATTTTCAAATTTTTCAACAGGCAACTTACATTTTTCTACCATTTTAGGTGAAATATAACTGAGACTCGCTCCTAGATCAATTAAAATAGCTATAGGGGTTTGGTTTATCATACCTTCTACTTCCACCATGGAAGTTTGATATTCTGTTTGCCGATTCTCCAAGGCTACATTGATTCTAGGCATAGCCCTCGCTAAATCTCAGACAGTCATTTCCTCCTCTATGGTATGAATATTACTGACAATCTTTTTTCGATTAGGACAGACTGAGGCATAATGTGAGCCATTACACTCCCAACACTTTATAGGTTCTTTGCGTTCAAAGTTCTTTGTGTAATTACCATGATTATTAGTAAGCTCTTTACCCTTTGGATTGTTCTGATTGCTGGGTGAATTATTTTTATTCCCTTGGAAATTCTTGTTAGGATTTTTACAATTTCGGTTGGGCACAAATTATTTCTTCTTTTGATCATAATGGTTGTTATTCTTTTTGGCCTTCTAGTTGGCCATGATTTCCTTCTTTCGATTCTGTTCAAAACATATATTGGCTTTCCTCATTACTTCTTCCAGTTTTTTTGGATTGCCATACTCAATCCTATCCTTGATGTGATAAGGTAAACAGCTGAGGAATCGATGTACCTTCAGTTTTTCATCTACAAGGTATGGTACATACCTGAGCAGACTTAAAAACTTGTTGTTCAAATTTTTCATAGTCATTGAACCTAATTTAAGCTCATAGAATTTTTTTGCTCTCTCTTCATAGTATTGCTCAGACAGAAATTTACTTTTAAAGTACCTCTTAAAGGTACTCCAATTTACGTTCTTCTCTTTTATTTCCTTCACTCTCTTCAAGTCTTGTCACTAAATATTAGCCTTCCTTGAGAGATTGTACATAGCCATTCTAGCCTTTAATTGGTTAGAATAGTTGTAAATCTGGAAGTACTTCTTCATCCTAGATAACCAGGATTCTGCTTCCTCCCCCTTCTCAGTCTCTCCATTGAATGTTGGTAGTTTAATCTTTTTAAACTCCCCAAAAATTTCCTCATAGGGTTTATATTTTCTCTTTTTAGTATAATGATTGTCATCACTACTATCACTAGTGGAAAGAAAATTACGTTGATCACCAAATACCTCTAAAGATGAGCTGCTTTCATTTTTAGTCTATTTAATCTTTTTATATTTATGTTGATGACTTGTATCTTCTAAATCAGCTCTTTTCCCCTTTTCTTTAGTTTGAAATATTTCTATTAGGATCTCATTCAGCTCCTCCTGAGTCCTCAAAATCTTTTCATTCTCTCGTTTAACAGATTCCATTTCAGATTTTAAGTCTTTTACTGTTTGTAACAATTCTGAGGAATTAGTGGTTAGGTCTTCTTGTATAGGGTCTCTTGGTAAGTTTTCTGGTTCAGTAAATGGAGATTCCTCTTCCATATATTCCTCTAGCCTTTCTTTCTCTGTTGAATAACATTGAAAAGAAAATACATCAGCAAAATCATTTAAATTCACTGTTTCATAAAAGTTAGTTGGGATTCATCAAGGCCTAGTGTTTGAACCTTGTGTTTTGATACCACATGTCAAAACCCTAAATTTTCACAAAAATTAATTTTTTTTGATGTAACATAAATTGTTTAAAGCCGCAGTTTGTTAAATGCTAGTGGTTGACAGATAAATGAACAGTTAACAAAATAATGATTAACTTAAACACATATAAATTAATACTATTTTAATTTCGATATGTGATGTAGAAAATCTGCATTCAGTTGTTTTTAGTTGTACTGATGATTTGATTTGTCAAGTAGGTGAGAAGTTACTTTTTAACTGGGGGCTTACTTAGCGATTGCTAACTTACCTCGATTTTTGGATCTTACAGGCTTGACAGGTAAAATTTGAACCAATAAGAGTTTATTAAGGCGTTAATTCCAGATATACTCCTTTTAGCATAAATATTCTGCTAGAGTAAAAGTTTGCTTAATAGAATTCAAGGGTACTACGAGGTAAAGTATCTTTCTTTATTTGTTTGCAACTCTGGCAGTGTTTTAAATTCATGTTGTAAAGACCAAAAACCTTACCATTCTCAATGTTTTTCATTAGTATGACTTTTATTTCGTACAATTCTTCTTTCTAGCTACTAGCCAAGTTACTTATAGAGCTCATGATTTTGTATAGCAATTCCTTTGCTGACATAAGAGTTTATTGCTGTTATTATTTCTAAAATTAAAAACACTGCTTTACAGTATAGAAATAAAACTAAGTGTTCTAAGAACAAGCTTACAAACGTACTCTCAGCTCTACTTTTAATTGCGCTTCCGTAAAGGAAATTTATTAGTTTATTATTGTATTATATCTATAAATGGTCGCTTGCACGAATGTCATCTAGTTGTGAATTCTATCTCCAAATTTCTTCATGACATAGGTAATATGACAAAATTACAATATCATATTATTTATTTCTAATAACAATTGATACTAAACTTATTCTTGAATAGTTTTACTATCCTTTACTACCAAGTCTAATCTAATATTGATTTGATTCATCTTAGAGCTTTGGAATCTTATGAAGACAATGATCATGTACTTCCAAGAAGTTTATCTTACACTTAGTACTATTGATTACATTCAAAAGTAGGAGTTATTCTAGGGTGTATTTATTACTTGCTTTCATTTACAAAGTTATGATTTATAAACCAGCTCTTTATCCACTAGTGTTTGCATAAGCTAGTTCTCACAGCATAGATAGGCATCGTTTATGTTTATAAAAAGAAATGTTCAGTAGTAGTATAATCAACTCATGTTCAACAACTTTTACTATACTATTGATCTCTTCATAACAAGTTTTATTTAAGAAGGATTGTAAGATCCTTATGAAACAAGGGCATCGATGCAAAATATGTTTTGATTCATTACCACCTAAGATTTCAAGGTTTATAATATAAGGTTTATTGATACTACAAAAACCTCATTCATTAACCTAGCTTGACTTCATAGTTTATCATTGGAATGTGTTGCGGCTGCAACTTTTTTCCCAATTTTTTTTTAAATTTTGGACCCTCCTTTTAATTTCATTTTGCCTGGGATTGTTGGATTGCTAAACTTTGTTTTTTTTCCCTCTACTATATTTTGGGTTGTTTGAAGTTGAAGTGAGGTCAATTGTTTTCATGCTTTTCTGAAAACTGCTTTTGCCTGCCAATGCTTTGGACTGTGGAGTTTAAAGTTGATTTGAAAATGATTTCTTTTGATCTGAATGATTCCCTTCATTACTATCAGAAATCTATTTATGTTTGAATTGAAGCTTTAGTTCTCTTTGTCGCCACTATTTCAGAGGTGAAACAAACTATTTTCATTGTTGTGCAGCTAATACTTTTGACTTTGAAACTTCAAGTTTTGATTTGTAAATGTTTTCATTTATCGCTGTCAGAATCTTTTGTACAATGCATCGAGGCCGTAGTTCCCTACGGAGCCGTCATTGTGGAAGCTAAATGATGAATGTTCCGATGGTTAACTCCTTTCTTTTTCGATGCAGTGGTTTTATTGCTTTAACGGACTTTTTCTTTGCGCTATCGAAAGGTTTTTTTACTATTGATCATAGGGCTAGTCTATTGCGTCGCTGACATGCCAGCGGCTTTGAGCTCATCATCGTCGACATTTAGTCATTGAAACTTCCGATCGCCGTAGTTTTCATTTGAAAGAAAAAACCATAGTCTATTTTTTCCCGCCATTGCAGCTGAATTTTACACTATCTTGCCGATGTTTAGTTGGTTTATCTGCCGATGATTTTCTAGATAGTTCACGTTCTTCCGATCGTCGATGGTTTTCTGGTCTGCGGAACCCTTAGTCCTTATGCTACCCGCCGTTGCGGCCGTTTAGTGGATTTGTGCCCTATGCTTAGTGTTTTGTTCCTGACTGTTGATAATGTTTTCCCACCTTTTGGTATTTTTTTACACTATTTTATGGAATGGTGGAGTTTTCTCGTGGTATTGGTCAAGTCGGGGTTTTTCTGAGAGGAGGAGGAGCTGCTACATTTGTCCCAGTTCATGTTTTCGTCGGAGGGTTTCAAATTAGCTCAGATGCAGCCTGAATTAGGTGAAGAGTATATTCTATCAAGATTGTGTTTTTAGTTGGATGGCGGGTTTAGAGGATTTTCAGACCTAGCTGACATGATTTTCTTTGCCTTATCTTTTCATGCATCAATTTTGTTTATATTTCATTTTACATAATGCATGTATTGATACAATTCGTATTACTTTATTAAAACTTAAATGGTCTAAATCTGCTATCTTCATGGCAAGATGATTACTGTGAGTAAGATGTGTTTAAAAGACAAAGTAGAAGGAAGGAAGCAACTGAAGAATGAAGCATAAATAGAGAAAAGAAGGAGAAAATTAGGTCTGAGCTCAACAGGATCTAGTAAGGGACCAACAGATTACTAAGCATAATCAATAAGAGCAGAGGCCTAGGCTTGGAGAAGTTCGACAGTTACCAAGCTGGTCCCTTTTCATAAAAGTGCTCTTAAAATATTAAACTAAAATGTAATGTATTGTATAAATCATGAGCACTCACAAAAATATGAAAATTGTGGGATTGAACGGTTGGGGGAGCCCAAAGGTCACCGAGGGGCAGCCCAAGAGTTTTGCTTGTAGTATAAATATAGGAGAGTTAGATAGAAGGACTTTTTCCTAGATAGATTTGTGAGAGTATAATGTAAGAAGAACTATTTCCTTCTGCATAAAGAAATTACAAGTTTCCTGTTGGAGAAGGCTTTGTGGAAGGTTTCAAATGCTGTGCAATGGATTTGTTGATTGTGAACTATTTTGTTTTCAGCTGTTATCCATTAACTCTAAGATCGTTCTAACTCTTTGAACCTATGTTCTTGTTATGAATGCGCTCTAGTTTATTCTATGAAATTTCCACTATGAGTAATGAATGTTGTTCATAAACAATTAGCTGTCTGGTTGTTCATATATATATAAATGTTCATGTGTTGTGAAAGGAGTAACAACTATCTGTGATTTTTCTCAATCCATGCGCAAAATACATTACTCATTGATAAATGATAATCTTGCTCCCTAGGGATAGGTTAGATAGTTAGTTTTAGTTTTTCTTGCTGTGTGTGGTTTAGATGCGAGAAAGTTAAGATGAGAGGTAAGAACCTACACATGACATTGTGACTGCTCCTCGTATTCTCTATTAATTTGGATTTTTAGATAGGCACTTGTATCTCATACTTAAATACAAAAAAAGATAAAAACATACACGATGGACCGGGTCGTAACTGGTAAAACCCTTTATTTTTTTTACTTGACCTACTGTAGCTGCACCGTAAACCGGGCGGATTCCCCATACGAAACAGTAACGGGATAGTTTGGAAGGTTTACTGGGGAGAATCCCTAACTGTTGTTACTTGTGATTTTCTAGGCCTCAACAGCTTTTGGCGCTAGAAGGAGGGCAGCCAGTGCATGGCTGGCTGAGGAAACTTATTTTTTTGAGACTATTCCACCGATGATAGTTCTGAAAGTAGTCTGTTTCCCAATCCAATTCCTGAAGAGAATGGTAAAGAGCATCTGTATACTGTCGATAATGAAGCAGTTAATGATCTGAGAAGACATACTACGGCACATGTGAAGAATATTGGAGGATTACCAATTATTCCTGTCTTGCCCAGAAGAGAATATAAAAAGAAAGACTGTCCTATATTGGAAGACGCAGTGTTGGTTGGATATTTTGAAGAACTGGTAGAAACAACCTTACAGGAATTTGTTTAGCCTTTGAATCAAGTGGGCCCAGATACACCTTATTGTTCACCTTTTCATACCCCTGTTCACTCACCACCTCATTCTCCACCCAGACTCATGGCAAACGTGAATGCAAATCAGCCACCCAACCCACCGAATCCACCACCTGCTTGGAGGGCTAGGTCACCTTTAAACTTGGCACCCCCTTTACATGACTTACTTTAGGATTTTGAGAAAATGCTGCCCAAGTTTGACCCAAGTGAAAAGATTTTAGTAGATGATCATTTACAAAGCTTTTACTTGGCCATAGAAGGACTAAGGGCGGGAGAACATGAATATTTAGTTTGCAAATTGTTTCCGCATACCCTGAAAGGAGTAGCAGCCTCATGGTATTTTTCTTTGCTTGCAAACTCAATCACAGATTGGGATACTTTTGAAAGAATATTTAGAAGTAAGTATGCAATCCAAAAAAATCATGCAGCGTTAATGAAGGGGTTATGCGCTTTGAAGAAAGAAAGAAAAGAAAAAGTGCATAGTTTCACCCAAAGGTTTGCTACTTATCTTAAGAATTTTTCTGCAACTGATAAACCGTCTGATAAGGTTTTGATCGAATACTATACTTCAGCTTTAGGGCTTGACTTGGCCATGTTTGCCAAGATGCAAGTCAAGCCTACGTTGTCAGAAACTTATGAAGAAGCTGAGAGAGTAGAAGCTGAAAGAGAGAGCATAGAAGATTATCCTGAGAAGTTGGGAGAAAAAACTTTTGGTAAGAAATCCTTATTATTGTCGAGGCCTAAGGAGGAGCAGTCACATGACTTTGAAGGAATGTTGAAAATGATGCAGAAACTGTCTAATAGAATAATAGATCTGGAAAAGGAAAAAGAAGCTCATAAATCTTATAAGCCTTACTATAAAAGGAGAGAGGAAAACAATCAATCTAATCCTCCTCCACATAGTCCTGCATCAATGAATTTAACGGAGGTGGGTATGGATAATTTTTGCACCTTTCATCAGCAGCCTCATTCTGAAAAAAATTGTCCGCAATGGATCAATTCAATGACATTAGTAATGAATCAGCTGTTGGACTCTAAACTAACAGAAGCTGATGATGAAGAGGAAAAGTGAAATAAATCCACAGAAAAACAAGAGGATGATGCTCTAGTTTTATGGGACTGTGTCTCACTTTTTGATACAGAAGAAGAAGGCTATTTGAAACAGGAGGAGATATCGGAAACAAATGTGACAACAAGAAGTCAAGGTTTGATAAAAGAGAACAGATCAGTACTCCCAAAAATCAAGAGACTTCAAAAGAATGTAAAGAAAATTCAGAAGAGCACCACAGCTGATAAGATACCTGAATTCACCATCATGAGTCAAAATCCAAAGCAAATCAACATGCCTGTTAAGCCCATTGAGGAGAAGATTGATGATGTAAAAAAGAATCTCAAAGAACATAAGATGGAATATTATATTGTGGAAGATATTAAGAGGGCTAAGGAAAATATCTCGCTGTTCGAAATGTGCAATGTGCCTCAGCAGAAAGAAAGATTGTTAAAAACACTTGAAATACCTGAGGAAAAGCTTCCCACTGAAAATCAACCTAAAGAAGAATAAATTGGTGAAGCAAGTGTGGGAGGGAAGCCTAAATACAAAACCCCACCATTTCTATTAACTTTTGAAATTTTCAACCATAATGTGCACAATTGTTTTGTAGACTCAGGGGCATCAGTCAATGTTATGCCGCTTTAAGTATGCAAAAAGATAAATGGACAACCTAAACCATCTACCTGACAGGTTATTCAGTTAGATAGAACAAATGTGAAGGTGATTGGGGAAATGGAGGATGTTTTGATTCGGCTATCTTCAAATGAAAAGGTATGTCAGTTCATCGATATTGTAGTAGCAGACATACCTGAGGCTTATGGACTTGTTTTGAGTCGGGATTGGTCAGCAAAGCTAAATGGATATTTTGCATCAGATTGGTCACATATGTGGTTGCCTTATAAGGGAAGTCCCAACCAAATAAAAGTATTAAGAGAGCCCCATATGAAGCACAATGTTATTCAGTTGGAGGGTAAGAATGAACCAGTGAATTCTGTGTTGGGAAATTACTTTATTGAGCTTGAACCGAAAAATTACCAAGCAGAAGAATCCAGCGGTACATTAGACACAGTCCGATCTCCTTCGATTTTCACGGGATGATGAATTTGGCTGTAAAAATAGTAGATTTAGTTTCAGATGTAGTTGTTGATTCAAGTACAATAGAAGTAGATAGTTTTTGGACACTTTTTTTTTTATGGATCTAAAACTTTGGAAGGATCAAGAGCTGGCTGTGTCCTGGTCGATCCAAAGAAAAATAAACATTTTCTTTCATGTAGATTAGAGTGTGAATGTACCAATAACATAGCCGAATATGAAGCATTAGTTCAGGGACTAAGAAAAACAATTGAATTAAAAGTAGAAAATCTGAAACTGTATGGGGATTCTGAAATAATTGTAAAGCAAATTTGAAAACAGATACATTGCATCTCACCTCATTTAAAAGCTTATCAGAATGAAGTGTGGGATTTGCTGACAAATTTTTATGCATTTAATATTGTATCCATTCCTAGACTTAAGAATGCAGCAGCTGACTTGTTAGCTACCTCAGTTGCAAGGCTTTTACCTTCAAATAACAAGTGTTCTATTGAATTATTTTTTAGGCCTTCGATTCTAGACATGAATACTAATCTACGATTTTTTTATGATGATCAACAAATAATCGAATGTTTGGCGAATGAAGAGACTTTCAAAGGGGCAATTATCGACGATGAAGAACAACAAGCTGAATTAAAACTCGAAAAATTTATTCCTAAAGGGGCCAGGACCTTAGAGCGGATGTTTGATTTAAACAACAAGTTCAGGAGACTAGCAAATGTCAATACTCATAGCTCCTCTTTGCAATTCGAGCTGATAAATTTGGGAACTGAAGTTAAACCCAAATATGTAAATTTGGGAAAGTGTTGTTCCCCAGGTGAAAGAAATAAGTTCATAAGTTTGTTCAAACAGTACAAAGATGTATTTTCCTGGAAATATGAAGAGCTTAAAACATATGACACCAAGATTATACAACATGCTATTCCTATTAGATCTGGAGTCAAGCCTTATTAGCAACCTTTGAGGAAGATGCATCCAAAATTGGAGCCTTTAATTCAGAGTGAAGTGAAAAAATTATTGGATGCCAAAATTATATTCAAAGTCAGACACTTAGAATGGGTTTCAAATTTGGTACTAGTAAAGAAGAAATATGTAGAAATCAGGCTATGTGTAGATTTCAGAAACCTAAATTGTGCTTTAGACAAAGACAACTATCGAGTCCCATCCATTGAACATATATTGTAGATGGTTTTGGGTTCTGAGTTATTTCGTTGTTAGATGGATTCTATGGCTATAATAAAGTGTTAGCAGCTGAAGAAGACCGACTTAAAACTACCTTCAGAATAAAATGGGGAACTTTTTCTTACAGAAGGATGCCCTTTGGACTCATTAATGCTGGAGCTACTTTCCAGAGGGCTATGGATATAGATTTCCACTGTCTAATTTGCCGTAGTGTTGTAGTATATCTCGACGATGTCACGATATTTTCAAAGAAGAGAGAAGAACACGCATTCCATCTAAAACAAATTTTCGAGCGTTGTCGAAAACATGGCATCTCATTGAATCCAAGGAAATGTGTGCTTGCGGTTATAAAATGAAAGCTACTGGGTCATGTGGTTTCTAAAAAGGGGATCTCCATAGACCCAGAAGGGATCAAAGTTATCGAACAGATCCCTTTACCCCATAACAAAAAAGGTATGCAATCATTCATGGGGAAAATAAATTTCATGCGAAGGTTTGTGCTATATTTCACTCAAATTGTTAAACCTAGCAAATGGTGAAACAAAGTGTACAATTCAAGTGGAATGATGTAGAGAAGACTGCATTCAGTAAAATAAAGACATCTATTGCTCATGCCCCCTCTCTCAAAAGTCCTAATTTTGAGAAAGATTTTATTTTGTACACTTTCGCATTTGACGATTCATTAGCAGCGGTGCTTACTCAGAAGGAAGATGGGAGAGATGAGTACCCCATATCACTTATGAGCACTGGTCTGCAGGGGGCCGAATTGAATTACCCAGCTATGGATAAACAAGCTTATGCAGTCTTCAAAGCAGTAAAACAATTTAGGCCGTACATACTTAAGAATCGGACGAAGGTAATAGTTCCACACCCAGTTGTAAGGTCTCTTTTCGTACAAAATGAATTAGGAGAAAGAAGAGGCAATTGGGTAACAGCTTTACAAGAATATGACCTCGAATTCAAACCAACATCTATAGTTAAATGGCAAGGACTGTGAAAACTAATGGTTGAAGGTAACAACAATGAAGAAAACAATTGGGAGAATGAAGCTAAGTTACATATGATGGATGTATGTCCTCTTCACGACTCCAGATTCCTAGTACCAAGACCTTGTTCATTACCTTCAGGAAGGATTGTTGCCAGAACATTGGAATTCCAAGAAGCGAAGAGCGTTGTGCCTTAAATCAGTTACATATCAAATCATCGATGGAATTTTATTCAGAAAGAATTATGATGGTGTCCTTCTCAGATGTTTAGAGAAAGAAGATGCAAAGAAGGTCATAACAGAGTTACATGATGGGCCTGCTGGAGGTCATTTTTTCGGAGATACGGCAGCCCACAATATTCTCAGAGCCGGATATTATTGGCCCACACTGTTCAAGGACGCACAAGCCCATGTCAGAAAATGTGATATCTGCCAGAGGTGTGGGGGAAGACAAGCCAAAGCAGTAGGACCATTAAAGCCGGTGATTATAACATAACCATTTGAGCAATGGGGAATTGATATCATTGGAGAGATAAAACCAAATTCTTCCTTGAAACACAAATACATTTTGACAGCAACTGACTACTTCACTAGATGGGTCGAGGCAATTCCGTTATGTAAAGTGAACGAAGATGCGGTCATGGATTTCTTGTAAGATCATATTATGACCAGGTTTGAGGTTCCAATTTCCCTGGTTTTCGATAATGCTACTTATTTTTCTTCTATTAGATTAGCTACATTTGCTCATGAAAGAGGAATTAAGTTGCATTATTCTGCGGACTATTACCCACAAGGAAATGGTTTGGCAGAATCTACAAACAAGAATCTGATTAGGATCTTAAAAAAGACTATGATAGAAAACCAAAGAAGTTGGCATTTAGCATTACCGAACACTCTTTGGGCTGATAGGGTCACACCTAATAATTCCTTAGGTGTGTCACCGTATACCCTTGTTTATGGAAAATAGGCTATACTTCCTCCTAACATTATGCTACCATCTTCCATAATAGCTCAAGAGTCTAGAGGCACAAATAACGAAATCTTGCAAATTAGAATCTATAATCTTTTGAAGGCAGAAGAGTCTAGGTCCAGGGCCAAAGAACGTTTTAAGCATCAACAAGAAGTAGTGAAGCAGTGGTTTGATAAACATAAAGCTGGAAAAAAGGAGTTTGAAGTGGGAGACCTGGTTCTTAAGTGGGATCACCTGCATGATGAAAAGGGGAAGCACACGAAGTTTCAACAGTTATGGATAGGCTCTTTTTAGATTGCAGCAAAACTTGGCCCCTCAACCTACAAATTGCAAGATTTACATGGGTGAGAAGAGAACTTACCAGTTAATGGTTTAGTTCTCAAACCTTATTTTTCCTGATTTTTGTTTTTGTTTTGTACATAAATAAACTGTTTTAGTTGTTTATTTTTTATTTACCTTATTTCTGTTGTTTTTTTTAAAGATTTTGATAGATTTAAATAAAAGAAGCAAACTTTTGGTTACATGGAGAGCATCAGAATTCTGGATTGACCAAAATCCTTGGTTATAAGACTGTGTACTATTGATTTATCTGAAAGAATTTCTTCTAGTTCAACAGTTTTCCTAAATGGCTATGAACACATTGAAGTCCTACTTAATCCTTGTAAAATAACTCAGGATCAAAAGGTCTAGAATACTATTTCAAGGCTCCATCCATCTCACATTTAAAAATGTCCTAGGGAGTAACAGCAAAAGACCCATGGAAAGGAAGCAAGGTAAAAAGTATATTATATATAAATGATCCCATACCAAGAATTGAAAGCCAAAAGACAGATAAGAGTAAAAAAACTCCTAAGAAAGCAATATGTATCAAACAAAGTACTAAATCATATGAGTACATAATTGCCAAAGTTCTTCTCCATCCGTTAATTGAAGATTAAATACATCTCTCACACAAAAGGACACTATGGATAGAGGATCCTGAATAAAAATTCAGAAAGAAAGGCATGCAGGAGGACTCAAAAAGGACAAAAGTCCAAAAGCACAAAAAGTGCAAGATGGCATGGGAATGAGGAACAAATGAATATTTCTATTTACCATATGTTACAATCCTATGGTGTCCGAGCTGGAAACTACTTGAAGACAGAGGTAAAAAAATGAAATTCATATTCCTGGCCTCAAAAGAGTTATCTAGATGTTTAAATCTTGGTTTCCATTATTCCTAAATTGGACTATCATCAATGATTAAAGTACATATGTGCCATTTGGGAAATCCAGATATCTAGAAGAATTCAACAGGTTGGTTTTATTGTCAAACAGTCTGTTACTAAAGGAAGAAGTTTTCCTTAGATCTGTGTTCACTGGGTAGTCGCCAATTGTTGGGGCTGCAAATTTTTTTCCAAATTTTTTTTTAAATTTTGGACCCTCCTTTTAATTTTATTTTGCCTGGGATTGTTGGATTGCTGAACTTTGTTTTTGTTTTCCCTCTGCTATATTTTGGGTTGTTTGAAGTCGAAGTGAGGCCAACTGTTTTCATGCTTTTCTAAAAACTGCTTTTGCTTGCCAATGCTTTGGACTGTGGAGTTTAAAGTTGATTTGAAAATGATGTCTTTTGATCTGAATGATTCCCTTCATTACTATCGGAAGTCTATTTATGTTTGAATCGAAGCTTTAGTTCTCTTTGCCACCATTGTTTCGGAGGTGAAACAAACTATTTTCATCATTGTCCAGCTAATACTTTTGACTTTGAAACTTCAAGTTTTGATTTGTAAATGTTTTCATTTATTGCTATCGAAAATCTTTTGTACAGTGCATTGGGGCCGTAGTTCCCTACGGAGCCTCCGTTGCGGAAGCTAAACAATGAATGTTCCGATGGTTAACTCCTTTATTTTCCAATGCCCTGGTTTTAATGCTTTAACGGTATTTTTCTTTGTGCTATCGGAAGGGTTTTTTACTATTGATCAGAGGGCTAGTCTATCGCGTCACCGACACGACGGCAAATTTGAGCTCATCATCGCCTACATTTAGTCATTGAAACTTTCGATCGTCGTAGTTTTCATTTTAAAGCAGAAACCGTAGTCTATTTTTTCCCGCCATCATGGTTGAATTTTACACTATCTTGCCGATGTTTAGTTGGTTTATCTGTCGATGCTTTTCTAGATAGTTCCCTTTCTTCTGATCGCCAATGGTTTTCTGGTCTGCGGAACCCTTAGTCCATGTGACTTCCGCTGTTACGGCTCCTCATTGAACTAGTTGTCCGATGCTGTAGTGGTTCCGAGGTCCGATGCTGCAGTTTTAGTGTTTATTTCACCAATGCTATTCTTATCATGGAACTCGTAGTATTTATGCTACCTGCCATTACAGTCGTTTAGTGTATTTCTTCCCGATGCTTAGCGTTTTGTTCACGAATGCTGATAAGTTTTTCCCACCTTTTGGTATTTTTTTACACTATTTTATGGAATGGTGGAGTTTTCTCGTGGTATTGGCCAAGTCAGGGTTTTTCTGAGAGGAGGAAGAGCTGTTATGTTTGTCCTGGTTCATGTTTTCGTCGGAGGGTTTCAAATTAGCTCAGATGTGGCATGAATTAGGTGAAGAGTATATTCTATCAAGATTGTGTTTTTAGTTGGACAACGAGTTTAGAGGATTTTCAGACCAAGCTGACAGGATTTTCTTTGCCTTATCTTTTCATGCATTAATTTTGCTTATATTTCATTTTACAGAATGTATGTATTGATACAGTTCGTATTACTTTATTAAACCCTAAATGGTCTAAAATCTGCTATCTTCATGGCAGGATGATTACTGCGAATAAGATGTGTTTAAAAGACAAAGTAGAAGGAAGGAAGCGACTGAAGAATGAAGAAGCAGAAATAGAGAAAAGAAGGAGAAAATTAGGTCTGAGCTCAACAAGATCTAGCAAGAGACCAACGAATTACTGAGCATAATCAATAAGAGCAGAGGCCCAGGCTTGGAGAAGTTCGACAGTTACCAAGCTGGTCCCTTTTCATAAAAGTGCTCTTAAAATGTTAACCTGAAATGTAACGTATTTTATAAATCATGACCACTCACAAAAAGACGGAAATTGTGGGATTGAATGGTTCGAGGAGCCCAAAGGTCACCGAGGGGCAGCCCAAGAGTTTTGTTTGTAGTATAAATATAGGAGAGTTAGATAGAAGAAGTACTTTTTCCCAGATAGATTTGTGAGAGTATAATGTAAGAAGAACTATTTCCTTCTGCATAAAGAAATTACAAGTTTCCTGTTGGAGAAAGCTTTGTGGAAGGTTTCAAATGCTATGCAATGGATTTGTTGAATGTGAACTATTTCGTTTTCAGCTGTTATCCATTAACTGTGAGATCGTTCTAACTCTTTGAACCTATGTTCTTGTTATGAATGCGCTTTAGTTTATTCTATGAAATTTCCACTATGAGCAATGAACGTTGTTCATAAACAATTAGCTATCTGGTTGTTCATATATCTATAAATGTTCATGTGTTGTGAAAGGAGTAACAACTATCTGTGATTTTTCTCAATGCATGCGCAAAATACATTACTCAATGATAAATGATAATCTTGCTCCCTAGGGATAGGTTAGATAGTTAGTTTTAGTTTTTCTTGTTGTGTGTGGTTTAGATGCGAGAGAGTTAAGACGAGAGATAAGAACCTGCGCATCACATTGTGACCGCTCCTCGTATTCTCTATCAATATGCATTTTTTGATAGACACTTACATCTCATACTTAAATACAAAAAAAAACTAAAAACATACACGGTGGACTGGGCCGTAACCGGTAAAACCCTTTATTTTTGTTACTTGACCTACGGTAGCCGAACCGTAAACCGGACAGATTCCCGATACCAAATAGTAACAGGCTAGTTGAAAATGTTTACTGGAAAGAATCCCTAACTGTTGTTACCTGCAATTTTCTAGGCCTCAATAGAATGATACGTTATTGACTTTGTATTTTATAATGTCATTATAGTCGTTGTTTAAATTATTGACAATAATTGGTTGTCCCGACAATGCAGTGACAACTATATCATTCGAACCATTGTGGATGGAATAATTTGGTGGGCACGTGGAACGTTTACCATTGTGCAATGCATAGATTAAAAGCCTCCATCGCAACCCTAACTCCTCATTCTTTGTCGAAGGTTTTGGTCTTTGCTCTGTCTGGTTTACTGCGTCCATGAGGGCTCGCTTGTGCTCGTCTCCAACTCCTTTGTCTATGTGTAAAGGAGTGTTGCCACTCTAGTGGGAGAATGGATAGATACACAGTTTGCATTTGATTTCTCTCTGCATGCATTGCATTGATGTGCATGTAGTTGTTCTCTATCAGTAATTTATACTGTCCTTTTCTTGTATGGTCATTGCCAAGGCTTTAATCCTACTCCAGTCGTTGGTGTAGTATGCATTTTGAGCCCGCTCCCTTTATCTTTAGAGAGCACAAGGGTTGCACTGTTCGTTGTGCTGGTTGTCTCCTTCGTGGCTTCATATTTCTTCACTTCCAGGTAATAATATGTTTTACAATTATTCGTAAGTTTTTAAGTTACAGTTACAACTATACAACTCAGCTTCTAAATTAGGTTTTGATAATCACCTGCAGGTTACAGCTCGCTCTTATGCTGGGAAGAACCCTCTCCAAGTTTGGATTGACCAACAGACCTACGAGTAAGCCCCGGTTACAATGTGGCAACTCCCTTCTTCGCAATGGTTAGGGGAAAGGGTTTTCAATTGGGAAGAAAAAATATGAGCTCGGTTCCTCCTGTCTTTGGATGTTTGGTCTTCATTTTTAAAATTTAGTTTTTCATTATCACACCCTTGCCTAAAGCAGGGTGGCTCTGGCCTCAATGTCGTGACTTGTATCACCATTTTCTTGTCTTATAAAAGATACAACAAATGAGGGTTTTAATAACTTGACTGTTAGTTTTGTTTTCAAACCCACGCCACAATGCTGGGTACACTGGCCATGAGTTGGGTGTTGTAAATTTGTTATGTTTTAAGCCTTTCGGCCTGACAGAGTAATACACTTGGCTTAAAAAGTTTCTTTTTAGCTTCGAGCTCTGTCTTGATTATGAAATGGTTTTATAACTTGTAAATTATGGCTCTGAGGAATTAAAGTCTTTCCTTCTTCAACTGTTAATATAGATAAAGATTTGTTAAGGCTTTCTCTTGTAATTAAATAAGTAATTATGAAGACTGTAAGCTCAGTTTTAAGATAAAATTTATTTTTTTATACTTATTAAATTCGGATAAAAACCTAGGGTTACTGTAAAAGAACCCTTAGATAAATATATTCTTAAAATTTATCAATTGTGTTGGTTTCTGTTTACCTATATTATGTTGTTACATTAGTATTAGTAATGTTTATCCTCTTTAAATATTTTATTTTTCTTTAATTAAAAGAGTTTATACAATACTGTAAGCTCTTATTATAAGATTGTACTCAGTTCTAGTGCATACTTTAGTATTCTAGCTTTTAAATTCTAATTTGTTTATTCTTTTTAAAGAAATACTTTTATAAAAATGAAGAAAGTAGAGTTAGGGTTTAACCCTCCGGTTAAACCTACACCGATTTAGAGCTTGTTGGAAAATAATTATTCTTGAAATAAGTAAATTCTTAGTTTCATTCTATTTACTGTTTACAATTAAATTTATTCTTTACTATAATTCTACTTTAGCACTATTGTTTCTTTTCTAACATAGATATACTCATAAAAAAGTAAACATAACTAACCACAATACTGTTCTCTTTAATAATAACTTACACACAATATTAAATTACTCTACTCTCTACAAAATGCAGAGACATCTATTATATTCAATCTCTTATATTTTTCTTTCATCTACTCTAAATATTCTATCTCTGCTGGAGTACGGCCTGGTGTTTTCTAGGTGTGGAAAAACACAGACTAGAAATTATTTTCTGTTCTAACACATTACTTTTCAAATTCATTTCTTCAATAATATACAAAGACTACTAAATTCTAACATTTACAAACTGAATATTTAACATTCATATAAGAGTCAGACTCAAATTTATCTATCTAACAAAGTAAAACAAAATAATGTAGAACTTAATTAGGACAGACGACAACAACGTTAGGAGGCCGTTCCTCCCTACCAATCTCCTGGAGAGCGCTCAAACAACGCTTCCTCAGGACCCCCGAGCCTGTTCCTGGTCTTCTTGACTGAGAATTGGTGGAGAAACAAATAGTAGACTAGTCCAAAATCTCAGTAACACACTCTGCTCTCAGTAGTATGATCTTCAGCCTAAAAGTTGTAACTAAATCAAACAACAGTTATCCCCTCAAACACTTTCTATAATTCCCTTCCATTGAATTTCTCTGAAGTACATTCATTCAACCTAAATGATCACTATCCTAGAATGAGCAGCCTCGGCTCTCTTCAATGAGATTTTTTATAAAGATTGCCTAGCTCTTTTGGGTCAGTTGTCATTAATTGAACCACCTACTCTGATTCCACTTTCTTGGGGAATCATGACCCCAAATGTAGGCAGGTTGCCACCTGCAACAATTGGAAGTGGTTTGAAGATGCTGCCACATGCCAGTTTGCTCTCCACCTAATCTCCTCCACCAATTTGACCAATAAACACTCTTTTAACAGCTCTCATAAGTTGTTGTCTCCTCCTTTATTTATTTATAATTAAAATATTCAGAATTTCAGAATTACATTAAATATCCTTGACTCTCCTGAGTCATCAATTACAACTTAGCATAAAATTTAGCATATTGTTCTCAAATAAAATCAAATAATATAAAATTGTTTTTGCAAAATTGGGGCATGTGACAGCTAGATCTGTAGAACTACAACTAGCATGAAAAAGGGATGGCTTTGTAGAGGAAGACCTTGCAAAGGGAAATGCCTACAACCAACATGAAAAAGGGTTGGCTCTGTAGAACTACAACCAGCATGAAAAAGGGTTGGCTCTGTAGAGGAAGACCTTGTAGAGGGCAAGGCCTACAACCAGCATGAAAAATGGCTAGATCTGTGAAACTACAACCAACATGAAAAATGGTTGGCTCTGTAGAACTACAACCAGCATGAAAAATGGCTGTCTTTGTAGATCGAGAACTACATTTAGCATGAAAAAGGGTTAGTTTTGTCGATGAAGACCTACATGGAGGCTAGGCCTACAACCAACATGAAAAAAGGGTTGGCTCTATAGAACTTCTTATGACGAGTAGAATTGAGAGATAGCACCATTTGCTCGAGATAGCGGGAGCAGTGATGATGATGATGATCTAGCTTTGATGATGATCCTATGATGAAGACTTGTCCTGATGAACTATGTCAAGAGAATACCTTCCTAGTTAAGAGGGAGTGTTGATGTATTTGTAACTTCAGAATGTATTCACTTGTATATCTTATATTGTTTTTCATTTTACCTCGATGTTCCTCCAATTAGGGGAATCATTAATATAATAAAGTCATGTAAAGTCATAGAGGTTAACCCTCCTTTGTAAGTTGAGGCAACAGTTCCCACAATTGAGGGGTACCAGGGTTATTAGAATCTCCTAGTGAGGTCGGCCTTGCTAAGTAATTGTCAAGTGGAAAACTAGTATAAGTAGAGAGTGAGACTCTCTATTTGAAGCACACACTCACTCAACTATAGCGCATGAATGAGAGAAGAGGAGCTCGCATAAGTGAGAGAGAGAGAATAGTTGTCGGAGATCATCTTTGTGTTTTGGATTTTTCTTTTATTATTGGTGCTCATTCTATCTCTGAGGAAGTTGCGAGGTTTTCTCCTTTATGGTTTCTCCGAGGAAAAATCTTTGTGTCTCTTGTCTCTTGTGATTATTGTTGTGCATGGTATTCTCTCAGATAAGATCCTAGATCATATTGATTAAATGATAAAAATCTAACATAGAGAAATTGTTATATACTGTCTAGAAAGATTTTATGAATTGTTAGTTGATATAGTGCAGGGTGATGAATTACAATTGGAAGAAGATGAGACTCTCAGTAGAGAGACAACAGGAACTGAAAAATGAGAAACTCTTGAAGAGCAAAGTCATAAGGGAAACTAATTTTCTTGACACTTGTTATGAATATACAAGTCTAAAGAAGAACAAAGACAACATCATAAATGTTGCAGATGAAGAAGGAAACAATGTCAATAATGTTGCAAATAAAAGTGAAGGCAAAGATGAAGCTATGGAGGAAAAATTTCTAATGGTTATGAAGATAATACTGATCAGGAACATGAAATTTTGTCTAAGTTAGATGGTGTTTAGGATAAGTTTGCATTTCTAGAAGAGTGTCTTACAGAGCCCAGATGTGATGAGCCATGTGATAAAATTTATGTTGTTGTGAAACTAGAAGAAGTCACTTTGACAGAGAAAGCAAAGGTTCTTGAGAATACAATAAAGAAGGATGCTCAGTTGGTGACAGTAGAGATGAAATAAGTTATTGTTTTATTTAATTCTTTAAGTATTTATGAACCTTGAAAAAGCTCCAAGAAAATACATCTTGAAATAATAGAAGAATGTATGAATGATAATAGAGAATTAGTTGAAAAGATGCTTATGATATGGGGTGTGGAAGAGATACAATTTTACTATCAATTATTGAGATTTGAGGAGGCCACTAAATAGACTACTAACAATATGGCAGATGATAAGAACAACAAGTGGGTTTCACGCATAGGCACACTGCAGAAATTTGAAATAATGAAGATTAAGAATACAAATTATAAAGCAAAGGGTATTCTATGTTTGATCAATGATGATTTGATGAAGATAGTTTTTAAAATGAAAGAAGTTGAATTAGAAGTTGAAGACAGGTACAAGTTTAAAGAATCCGAGAAAATGAAGAGGATGATAAATAAAGTAAAGCTGAAGTTAAGCTCAAGAAGAATAACATAAAAAGAGTTGCTGAAAGAATCAACAACGACAACTTGCACTTAGAATCCGAGAAAATGAAGAGGATGATAAATAAAGCTGAAGTTAAGCTCCAGAAGAAGATAAAAAGAAGTTAAGCTCAAGAAGAAGATAAAAAGCAAGATTTGCTGAAAGAATCAACAACGACAACTAGCACTAGTGAAGAAGGAAAAATTAAAGTGTTCAGATTTATTTTTGTCATATAAGCCTGGGTGAGACTGATTGTGTGAGAAAATATGTTATCTTGTAATTTCACAAAGCCATTTTGAAGTACACAGATGTAGTATGTTAATAATAGATGTAGTATGTTAATTGCACCGAGAGAAGGGAGGCTCCCAGCCTAGTATGGGAGAGATCCTGTCATGTTAGTCACGTGGACATAAAAAAAACATTATGTTAACCAACATAAGTAAAAAATTAAAAAAAAAATTATATTGTGGATTTACTGAAAATGCTAAACTCTTTTTTAAAAGATATTGAACCTTCTTCCAAGATTCTAGCCTTTTTATTTTATTTCATTTTTAATTGCTTATAAAATAATTTAAATTAACTAACTTTCTTTATAATTCACCATAATAATAATAAAACATTTTTTATAATAAAATTTAGATATATTTTGGAGTGGATTTAAAGTAGAATTTTGATATATTTAACCATAATAATAATAAAACATTTTTTATAATAAAATTTAGATATATTTTGGTGTGGATTTAGAGTAGAATTTTGATATATTTAACCATAATAATTTCTTGGAAAAAAATATTTAACCATAATAATAATAAAACATTTTTTATAATAAAATTTAGATATATTTTGGTGTGGATTTAGAGTAGAATTTTGATATATTTAATTATGGCATATTGATTTAGAATAAATGAGTGTCATCCAAATAATATTGATGAGATCAATGTGTGTTTAACCTAACACTACACCAACAAGTATGCTAAAACAAAAACTAATATAGAGAAATAAATGTCGCCTAATTTATCAAATAATAGAACTAAATGAAAAGTAATTAAAAGATCCATGTTAAACCCAGATTTACCAAACACTAAATGGATCAAAATGTTTTAGAATTTAAGATAAAAATAACTTACACTTAAAGGAATTGGATCCCTATGGGTGCTTTCTAGATCCAAGTATAAGATAGATCTATACTGGTGATAAAAATGTTAACGATAATAATTAAGGGGAGTGGTAGAATATGGCAATTACTTCCACTTAACAAATTAGTTAGAAGAACAAATAGACGAGCTTACATTCAGCAGTTAAAAAATAAGACATACCTTTCTCAGCATTCAATAGAGTGTAATTCAAAGCATAATGGTTGAGTTGTAGAAACAATGTATTTATTTTTTTTCGGCTATAACAAGTCTCTTTATATCCTCCCATCTTTCATCATTGTCAAAGCCCACAATATATGTTTTTCAACACAATTGCAAAGGATAGATGTATACTCATTAATAACAAAGAAGGGATGAATGTTACAAATACTGTCCAATATCAAAACCTCGCAACAACATTAATCAGTCTACATTTTGCTTGCTTTCACTTCCACAAAATATTAGAAAGTTATTACATGTGTAGCATGGATCAGGGGAATGACAATGGAAGTAGCAATAAGCACCCTGTGGTAAATTATGCAAATAGAATTTAAAGTAACTTTACGTTCAAAGTACACACTGCCATACAGAATATTAATTATTCTGTAGCTGTAGCTTATTGCTCATACATTACCATACAGAATATTAAATACTAATAAATATTCTTCAGCTGGATGTTTATTGCTCACAGACAATAGCAAGCAATGTGCTTTACATACAGCAAAAGAAAACCACCTTAAGGAATAAGCTATCGACTGACTATTTTGCTTGGCGACAATCGTCTGATAACCCGACCGACATCCGACCGGCCCCTCGTCAAACCCGTTAGACCAACTCCGTTCTTCCGTTGTGGCAGTTAACCCTGTCGTCCATTGCCATCTCCCCTCCTTCAGGAGGACAGGGTGATGGGGACAATGGGAGAACGAGTGGCCAGCAACGGAGAGAAAGGGTCGCAGGTGGCCCGAGAGCCGGCGCGGCTTGAGGAAGGATCTTCTCTTTATTGTGCAGAATCTAATGAGAACTAAGAACTAGGAAACATAAATCAAATAAAGAACTAGGAAACATAAATCAAATAACATATGCCAGCCTTGCACATGTTGCAAACGGAGAAAATGAGAAGGGAACATAAATTCACAGACGCAGGTATTGGACTTTGTCAAAAGGAGACGAGTACAAACACTTTAATACAAGAGAGAGAGGCCATTATATGCAACCCAGTTGGGAAGCGAGGGTTTTATTCTTGCTTTACATACTATTGTATTTTTTTCCACCGACATTAAAAATGCAATAAATTCTAGGTTCATTTTCTCTGTCGAAGTTGGGTGTACTGTTTTTTTACATATTACTGAATTTATTTATTCCGACTATATTAAAAAAACAATAAATTTTGGCCAACCATTTGGAGTAAGCTAAACTCTATATCATTTGCACCTAAAATCTGGCTAGTTTTCTGGCCAAAATTAAGGGGAAATTATTCAAATTTTTGGCCAAAATTCAACGGATATTATTTGAAAGGTAGTTTTTAGTAGTTTTTAGTGATTGGAATTGCATATTAAGGGTAATGTAAGGTCCTGAATCCATTTCTGCAATAAAAATTGCAATTTTAACACTGAAAATCTCATTTTCAACAACAAATTGTGCTGCCTAATTCCAACTAAACTTACCTGAAAAGATGCAAATAATCTAAAGATTAGCCAACTCCCTTACTTTTCTGTAAGATGCCCTTTCTTTTTCTGTCTCATGTTTCTGGTACCCTTATAGTGCACCTACAAATTCTTTTCTGGTTTACTTTCCAGGGCAAGAGGGCGAAGAATTGAATGTGAAGGAATCGCGATGAACGGGCAAATAGAAGCATTAAAGGCAGATTGAATTTATGAAACATACCTTTTCGTTGCTCTGCCAAACAGGCAAAGACTTGTGATCCCCTGCGAATTTCGATGGGTAGACCTTCTTTTCAGACTGTGCGTAGGCCCACCAATCTTTCACTAAAATGCTGGCATGCTTGACGTACTACTGGAGTAATAATCGCAAGCTGATTCTTCGTATTTCTACTCCCCTTCAAGCTTCACGGATTTGGGCAAGATCTGGACACTGAACTTAATGACACCTCTCTGCATTTTAATGCAGATATGAAGAAGGTTTCGGGAGCTCCGCAACAGCTTTCAGGAGATACTTCCGCTATTTATGTTTGTGTAACATTCAATTTACAGCCTCGTGGGCTTCTTGGGGTTCGAATTTGTTCGTCCAGAAGTTTTATAGGGCTTTCAATTACCGTGCGCTCCGAACTGCGACACTTAAACTTTGTTTTGGTTCTCTTCTTTCCTTCTGTTTTCATCTTTTCTTTTGTTTTCATCTTTTTAATGGCTAAACTGTAGACTATTTGTATCAATTTTTTTATTAAAATTTTGATCAAAATTTTGGAAGAATGGTTGAAAGTATAGTTTCATGTTGTTGAAATTGTATTTTTTTTAAGTTGATGCTGAATCTATCTTTGTTGATCAAAATTAAAATTTCAGCAATCAAAATTATTATTTTAGTAAAACATTTTGACAAGATTCACGTAAATTTAGCCAACAAAATATAAATAAACTAAAATTTAGTTCATTTCAATTTATGTTGATTTTATTTTTTTATAATTTTTATGTAAAATTTCATATTAAATAAATATAAATTATTAAAGAAAAAAATAGCATCATTTTTTTATAATAAATGCAACTAAATAAATGAACCTATACAAAATTACAAAGTAAGAGTTTGAATGGACCTATACAAAAATACAAAGAAAGAAGATAAATGCTAGAGATCAAAATATATTAATTTAATATTTAATATTTTTGGCAATAATAACTAACAATTTAATTTCGTTATTTATAAATATATTAAAATATCATTTAGTTTATAAATAAATTAACTATTTATTATATAAATAACTTGCATATCATTTGGAAATTTATTTATTTAGTTATTATATAAATAACTTATATATGATTTGGAAGTTTGTTATAAACATACCAAGATAAATATTTTTATATGATTTGAAATTTGGTTATATATATAAAAAAGCAAAAAAATGAAATACAAGAATGTAATATTAATTATGTTTATTAAAAATGTAAATTACAAAATATTAATTGATTTTTTAAGAAATTAAATAAATTAAGAAACTACAATAATTAATTATGGCATTCTAAAGAATTAGAGAGTACTTAAAAACAATTAAAATAAGTATAAGAAAATGTGTTTTAATATTTAGAAGCAATCTACCAACATCACAATTAAAATAATCACTAAAAAAATATTTAAAAGTTAACTATTATGAAAATATTTTTAATACTTTTTTCCAAAGAAAAAAATCGTAAATATTATATTCACATTCAGCAGATGGATCTCAAGGTCCATTATACAAAATACAACTAAGATGTTGTCATTTACAAATAATTGCCTCAGAAGAAGCACAATATCCAAAATCCATATTCAAAACTGATCCAACTGAAAAGTTGTCTTTACAAACAAAAAGTCTTATAAAGTCTGATCTTAGCAGAATTTTTTCATCATTCCTGATTATATCAGGTCAGATCAACTATGCCAGGTGATCAAAAGCAAAAAACCAGAGCAGAACAAGCATGCTGATGAAGTCTCAAAAGTGAATAATAAGTCAATAGCTGATCAAAAAACAACAGCTAGTAAATTGGCCAAGTCCAGGCCATCAAATGAAGAAAAACATATCCAAATCCATTCAGGTACCAAAATAATTGAGGCCAAAACAGCCCGCAAGTCCAGCTCAGAGAATGTTGCTTGTGATCACCAAGAATGCAAAAAGATGCATATTAATATCAGCCAGAGGCATCATGTCAAGGGTAGAGCAGAATCATATAATCCATAAATGCCCAAGCATTTAAATCTCCTAAAGAACCAACAATCTGTCCAAATATCAAAATGCAAATTGCCACCAATATGACAACAAACTGCACAGAAACAGAACAGCACACAACAGCATATTAGAAAACCTGAAAAGTTTCTATAAGTTCTGCCCCTCTCTGTTCACAAAGACTCCAAAAACCTTCAAGAATGCTGCCACCTGCTTTAGCCAAAGAATCTGCTTTGAAGTTTCTTTCCCTATAAATGTGTTTGAAAGACACATAATCAAGGCTGTCAGCTAAATAGTGAACATCTTGAAGAATCATGGCTAGTTCAATATTTTGTAATCGATATTTACTAGTTGCCCAATTAATAACCAACTGTGAATCCCCAAAAAATTGAATTCTATAATTAAGCGTCCTAGCCAGCCTAAGTAGAAGCTTAAGTGCACATAATTTTGCAAAATTATTAGTACCCAAGCCTTAACCTGCTTTGAAAGTAATATGATGCCTATCAGATATGAACAAGACCCCTCCAGCCCCACAAATAATTGGATCCCTAGCTGCAGATCCATCAAAGTAACCCCATGCATAAGATTGATCAATTTCTTCCACAAAAATTGATCTGATAGATACCGCAGATAAAGATTGAGGTAAATTCTTTAACATACCCAGGCTGTAGCTTGATATCTGTGCAGGAGTTGAGTCTAGATCCTCAAAGCAAGATCTGTTTCTTGCTTTCCATATAAACCAAAGTACAATGATAGGTAAGGATTTGATAAGTTGCACATCTGATAAAATACACCAGTTTTTAAAACAAGCAGACAGGGAGTCACCATTCCAAAGATTATTAAGATGTAGATGATCTTCAATAAGTGACCAAACAGATTGAGTAAAAGGGCATTCCACTGCAATATGAAAATTGGTTTCACAGTTCTGTTTGCAAAGGAAACATCTACCAGGACCTTCTCTATCTCTTAGACAAAGTACATCCCAGGTCAATGCTTTACCGGAAAGAAGAAACCAGCTAAAAATTTTGGTTTTTAGTGGACATTTCATCTTCCATAAGACCTTCCACCACCAGATCAATTCCACTTCTCTATTAAGAAGTTCAGCATATCCCACTTTAGGAGAATACTTACCCATTTTGGATAAGTTCCAGATAAGACAATCATCTGCATTAGAAAGTCTAACATGGCTAGATTTGAGAATGGAAATATATCCATTCCAAGCAGCAATCTCAAGTGGGTCATGAAAACCCAGGGAGTCTGCAGATAACCATTCTTGTGACATCAAAACAGACATACCATGAATTCCAATATCAGAGATAAAATGAAAACCAGCCAAGTGTAATTTATCTATCATAGGAATAGGAAGAGCATGTCTCCATTTACATCCAACCCACGGATCTAAACCAATACAAACAGCATTGCCAGAACCAACCTTCCAAACCAGAAAATCCCCAATGAGATCAAAAGCCCAAAGAACAGCTTTCCAGCAGATTGAAATGTTCTTTTTCTTTTTAACAGAAGATCTTATCCAGTCCAGAATATTCAATGGATAAATATATTTCTGAAAAGATATCTTAACCCATAAACCCGCACCATGAATGATATCCCAGACCTTTTTTGCTGCAAGAGCCTTGGCAAATAATACAGGGGCCTTAAGTCCCCAACCACCCAAAGATTTAGGCAAAGCAAGAGACTTCCAAGATATCCAAGGTAAACCAAAGGAATTCTGTTTACCAGCCCAAAGAAAGTTAAAGCAAAGCTTTCTGATTTTTTCTATGACACCCAAAGGAACCCAAAAATGCATCCAATAGACTGGAATGGCCTCTAAAACAGCTTTAATCAATATCAACTTTCCTCCTTTGGACAGCCAATAGAAACTCCAATGCTGAATCCTTTGTTCAACTTTAATAATCAGCCAATCCCAATCCCTAATAAGATATCTGCAAGGTTTAAGATTAAACCCAAGGTACTTCATGCCAGAATCAATTCTAGCAACAGGAAAACTGAAGATGTTCTGTAAAGTAATAACTTCAGAATCTTCCAAACAGGGGAAGTATTGTACTGATTTGTTATTGTTAATTTGCATCCCAGATGCCTTACAAAAAAACATTAAAATCTCATAGAGAGTAGAGAGAGATTGTTCAGAACCATCATTAACCATGACAATGTCATCCACAAAGAGAACATGAGTTAATACGATTTCATTACCAAAGGATAAACCATGATAAGAGTCACTGAGTGTAGCATGAAGAATAGCCCTCCCAAGTCCTTCAACCACAATAAGAAACAGAAGTGGTGCCAATGGACGCCCCTGTCTAAGTCCCCTACCAGATTTGAAAAAATTAGTGGCAACACCATTGATGAGTATAGAGAATGAGGCAGATGAAAGAATGCTCATAACCCGCACGATAAAATTCCCAGCGAAGCTCATTTTTGCAAGAATAACCCGAAGGTAAACCCAGCTGACTCGGTCATATGCTTTAGATAGATCGATCTTAATCATGACAGCTTTTAAGGATTTAACATGCATAGTATGCATACCCTCCTGAATGACACCTACCGCATCATGAATCTACCTTCCCGGCAAAAATCCAAACTGTTCACCAGAAATATATCTACTCAAAACCTTTCTGATTCTGATCGAGATAATCTTACGAATAATTTTGTATACAAAATTACACAAAGATATAGGCCTAAAATCCTCAAAAGATGAAGGGCTATCAACCTTAGGAATAAGAGTAAGAAAGGTAGAATTAAAAACAGCTGGGATCTTGCCACTTAACCTTGACAATTCAATGACTCTTAAGGGTCTTCACCCAAAACATCAAACAGGCATCTGTACACCTCAACAGGAATACCATCCGGTCCAGGACTCTTATCATTTTTGCTAATGGATAAGATATGCTTGATATCTTTAAGAGTAATAGCCTGCATAAGCTCAGCATTTTCATCCTCAGAGACAAAAGATGGGAAATGACCAGCACTATGAACAATTTCAGGAAGATGGAGATCAGCTTCTTCTTTAAAAAGACTTTCAAAGTGCAGAATACCAGCCTCAGCTATAGCCTCAGATCCTTCCACAAGGTTTCCAGGATCATCATAAAGTTTCCAAATCGTATTACGACATTTCCTATGAGCAGCAAATTTGTGAAAGAAAGGAGTATTATCATCACCACATCTCAACCATAAAGCCCTACTTTTCTGGCGGGCCTCCTTTTCCCGAAAAAGAAGAATAACATTGTTTCGAGATTCAATCTCAATCAGTAAATCTTTATCAACCACTGATATAATACTAGAAATATGTCTATCATGAAATATTTTCAGCTCAAATTCAATATCAACCAAATCTTTAATGTTCTGAGCTTTTTTATTCAGTGACCACTTAGAAGAAATTACTTTAATGCGCTTAAGATTCGCACTAAATTGTGCCTCAGGAGATAAACCAGACTAAACATTAAAGAGAACCCAAGAATCTTTTAAAGCATCAACCAAATCAGAATGATCCAGCCATCCAGCATTAAATTTAAAAGGGCTATGGGCTTTAGGACTCTGAGAAGAAATTTGGAGAAAGACAGGTTGATGATCAGATACACCTCCACACCCAATCCATTGTTTAAGAAGGAAATCACAATCAAGGAAATCAGCCGAGACTAAAAGACGATCCAACCTTTTAGAAATACCCTCAGAACCAACTCTACGATTACTCCAGGTAGGGATAGCAACCAAAGGATTGATGTCAACAATCCCCAATCTCTCCAACAGATTCTGGAAAAAATTAGTTAAAGGATCAACTTGAGCATGAACCCCCCAAATTTCAGAATGACCCAATGAAAAATTAAGATCGCCTCCAAAAACTAAATAAGGAGTCAAAAAGCAGTCCGACTTGATCAAGTTATTCCAGAAAATTTCCCTATCGATATAAGGCGCATAGATATTGACAAAGGATATTTCCTTTTGTAAATCATAAGAAAATAAAACAGCACACAACCCTGCTTTCATTGCCCAGGAATTATGAAAGAGAAAATTACAAGAATTCCATCCTAAAATAAGTCCACCTGATCTGCCCATAGCATCCACCGAAATGAACTTCCAACCATGAATCAAAAGTTCCAAATCCTGAACCAACACACACCCCTCAATCATTGTTTCTTGTATAAAAATAACATCAACAGCATGTTGATTGATAAGTCTCTTAACCGCTAGTTTCTTGGGAAGACTAGCCAAACCCCTAACATTTAAGGACATAAGGATCATAAAGAAACCAGGTTAAGGGCATATGCTCTAAGCGCCCCAACACTTCTCTTTACAGGATGCAATACATTTTCATCCCCAGACATAGCCTTATCAATTTCAATATTCCCAGGTTTATCCTTGACAGACCGAGAAATCTTTTGAACAGACGAGCGAAGATAATACCCCTTGTTAAGGAATATGCTCTAAGCGCCCCAACACTTCTCTTTACAGGATGCAATACATTTTCATCCCCAGACATAGCCTTATCAATTTCAATATTCCCAGGTTTATCCTTGACAGACCGAGAAATCTTTTGAACAGACGAGCGAAGATAATACCCCTTGTTAACAGTTGCCTTACAAGGAGATACAAAACCAAGACCCTTCAAAGATAAATTTGGAATAGAAGGAGATAAGGCCTCAGATGAAAGATTCAGAAATGGAATGTTATTATCATCCATAGAATTAGAAATGCTTAACTGAATAAGATTGGCTAATGGTTCTAAATCAGGAGAAACAGAATGCATATCCAAATGCTCATCCACAGACAGTCCAGCCTTTGCATTAGACTGAATCCCATCTATTTTGACACTCCCTTTATCCAGAATCTCATCCACCGACATACCATCCTTTGCAGTAGATTGATTCCCAACATTATTAACTCTCCATACTTTGGAAAGATTCTCATCCACAGACTTTCCAACCTTAGCAATAGACTGAATCCCATCTGATTTGACACTCCAATTATCCATGTTTTCGTCCACAGACATCCCTGCCTTAGCAATAGACCGATTCCCAACTTTTTTGACTCTCCAAATTTTTGACGAAGGATGTTTTTTAAATGATAAAGAGCAATCATTTGCCAGATGTCCAAACCCGTGACATCTAAAACATCTAAAGGGAAGTCCCAAATAATCCAAAGGCTGAGAGAAAACTTTGTTACCTTTTTTAATGACCAGTTCAGCAGGAAGACCCAATCGAAAATATAATAGGACAAGAACCCGACCTATGCAACAAACCCCAGTTTGTAAATAGGTAAAATCAGTTTCCAAATGGGTTCCCAAAGTATTCCCAACATGCCTGAAGAAATCAGCAGACCAAAAATCAAAAGGTAAATTTGGGAGTTTGACCCAAATAGGAATTTGGTCATATCTTTCTTTTCGCGGATCAAATAAAGGAGTCCACCGCTTGATAAGAAGGCCAGCATTATCCCATTTCCAGACACCAGCTAGGATCCTATCAGCATCATCCTCTGAAGAAAATTTAAATTCTATCCATCCCCTTGGAAGCATAAAAATCTCAGGACTAGTACTGATAATCTCATTCCAAGCCCTAACAGCCCACCCATGTAGAGATTCAGAATTATAATTACGCCTTCCAAACCTCCCAACCAAAGTCAAAGCATTGGTAAGAACTATGTCATTTAAAAGCACATCTTCCCCCAAAGTCATTAAAACAGGATTTATCTTCTTGATGGCTTTAGGCAGCCTCTTCTTAGACTTAGATGTACCAATGCTTCCAGAGTGAGGAGCATGCACATGTTCATTATCTGGGTCCATAGACTTATGAGTTTCATAATTCACATCAGAAATAGGACTAACCTCTTGAACCAATCCATCTACCTGGAGAACAGGTAAACTAGGCATATCATTCTGGTAACCAGAAATATGATCACAAGAATCCTTATTACTGATCAGCAAACCCAAAGAATCCAGGGGGAGACCCAATTTTAGAGAGGAAGGCATAATCCCATCCAAACTATTAGTCCCAAGCAACTGAAGAGCAGGCGAGACTTGCCCACGGCTCCCCAAACAATTAGAGATCTGGGAATGGTTACCCAAATTTAAAGACTGAGGCACATCCACAGAGGAAAATACCTCCACATTTTCATCCAGACCAAGTACAGACCCCGAATCTCCCAAATTAAAAGGCAGATAGGAAGCAGAAAGCCTTTTCTCCACTCCAGTACCCTGCTTGAAACAATGCAGGTGCCCTGGCGAAGTACGAGCCAGAGTTTTGGTCGCTCGTAGCGACATATCAAAAACAAACTGATCCCCCAACCCAGGACCGGTCACTAAAAACAACACAGAAAGCTCTGGAGAGTAACCCACAACACACTGTCACTAGAAATCAGGACAATAATCCCTTGATCAATACTCACATCACAATCAAATCACTGAGGGAAAGAATCCATAGCAAAAAGGAGGCATCCACAGCATGGATCAATATTAAGAAAGACCAATGGGAAAACCAAAGATCAATACATAGTAAAATCAATACTCAGCAACCACCAAATTCCACAGCATACACAGCATACTCAGCATCCACAGCGTCCACCGCATACTGAGGAGAAACAAAAACTCAGCATACCATAACACAAGCATCACAAACAAAGCAAAGATGAGAAGCATCCACCGCAATGATCAATACACGCATCACAAGCCACAGTGATGAAAGGCATGCCTAGCATATGAAATATCCACAGCAATGATCATTCAGCCAATAATTAATTTCAAAGCCAAAGATCAAGACTCGTCACAACCAAAACTTAGCATCCACAGCATCCATAGGATAATCAGCATACTCAGCATTCACATCATCCAAAGCATACTCAGTAAGACCAATACTAAGCATACTCAGTAGCCACAACACCACAGCGTACTTTGCAAAAACCAATAATAAGCATCCACTGCTTGATCGAAACGTAGCACAACCAAAACTAAACAGAACCAAAAACAGGGCATCCACAGAATTGATCAAAACTCCCCAGTAACAATGATCAAAATAAAATCACCCACAACATTGTTGAAAGGCATCATCAACCAGTGATACAATACCATATCCAATGATCAATACAGCACCAGAAGTCAAAACTCGGCTAATCAATGCATTCACAGCAATACTATTGATCAAAACTCCCCAGTAACAATGATCAAAGTTTCAAATCATCCACAGCATTGTTGAGAGGTCATCAACCAGAGATACAATACCATATCCAATGATCAATACAACACCAAAATCAAAACTCGGCTAATCTGTGCATCCACAGCAATACCAATACTCAAATTCATCAAAAAAAAGCATCCACAGCAATGATGAAAAACTTCATACATTACTAAACACGATCCAAACTCGAATTGAAGCATAGGCACACAGAAGCATTATCAAAAGATCTTCGCATACGGCCAAGAGAAATTAGAATACCATACACCAAAAGGCCAAGAAATCTAGAACAACAATCACCTAAGAAATTTGCAGATGGCCTAGAAATCCAGAACACCATACCCCGAGACCCAACTTTAAACCTCACTCCCTAGAGCTAGAAGCTCTGAAGTAGGAGAAAACTAAACGAGGAGGACAGCGGAAAAAACCCAATAAACATACCTGCAAAAATACACTATGATGCCACAATGCATGTTCATCCGAACTCTGCCAGTGCCACACTGCGCCTCAGGAATCAATACTAAATCGGCATACAAACACCGCCTCCAAAAGCAGCTCTGTCCAAAAATATTAGGCACTGTCCAAATCGGCCAATATCAGGCACATCCAGACTGCACCTGACCACTAAAACCATCCACCACTGATTCTCGATCAAAATCACCTTAGCGTGAAACCCACCAGAAGGAAATCAATAAAAGACCAAAATCCAACCAACGGCTGATAACCAGGAGAACCAACATAACCAGGAGAACCAGCATAACTAGTAACTAGCATAACCAGGAGAACCAGCAAAACCAGAATCAGCACCCCCGCAGAAACCAGGTGACTCCGATAAAAACTGGAAGCAACCAGGAACCAGTAAAATCCCAGAATACAATCCAAAGGGTTATCCAAGACTCCGCTAAAGTAATTGCAAACCCAATGAATTCAAATTCCAAGAACCCGCCAGCCAGAGCATTTCCAAAATGGTAATATAGCCAACCAAAACAACACATAAACTGAGAAACCACCAAAAAATCTCTAGTTTACGGATTCAGACAACATATCAGCACCGCAATGTGTGCAATCAAACCCCTAAAAACTCCATGCACAGAGGTACACGACCAGAAACCACAACAAATCTTAGCGAAAACCAGAGACCTCGCCTCAGAGCTCGAGTGATAAATGTCTACAGACAGTACACTTAAAGTGCATTTTAGTCCCCGCCAGCACCATATCAAATCGAAACATGGCCAAAAAACCACTGCAAATTGGAATTTTCATGAAAAACCAATCTAACAGTTCAAGAACAGCTCCAAAAAACCAAAGTAACGGCCAAGATTTAGCCTAATCAGCCATTAAGAGATGATATCAACTGAGCCCTCAAAACATAAAACGGCAACTACGAATTCCGCAATGAAGTTCAACCAGACACAACATACCAGCACCGTAAGCGCCACGCATATTATACCAGAGACCCACAACATACCAGCATCAATACCTCTAGTTACGGAGTCACACAACATACCAACACCGGGAGCGCCCTCGAAACAATGAGAGCAATCAAACCCCTAAAAACGTCATGCACAGAGGTACACAACCAGTAACCCACAGCAAACCAGAGTGAAAACTAGAGTCCTCGCCTTTGAAGGTCAAATAACAAATGGAAAGACATTCAAGTAACATACCGTAGCCGATGAAACCCAACAAAAATGTGGCGTAACCAAAGCACTAGTGATAAAATTCTGCAGACAGTACACTTAAAGTGCATTTAAGTCCCCATCAGCATCAGATCAAATCGAATCATGGCCAATAAACCACTGCATATTGGAACTTTCGTGAAAAACCAATCTAACGATCAAGAAATGCCCCGAAAAACCCAAGAAACGGCCCATATTCATCCATTAATCAACCTTTAAGCGATGAAATCAACAGATTCCTACTTCGTACCAATCTAACGGACAAGAAATGCTCCGAAAAACCAAAGTAACGACCAAGATTCACCCATTAATCATTCTCCGACGCCAAGAGTTCAGACTCCTGCACTAGATCTTGTTCCATTGAATGACAATGTTCAATCTTGCGATTGTCTATGACAAATAGATTTATCTTAATGTATAAGCAATGAAATCAAGGCAAATTTCCAACATCAAGGGGCTACTCTGTCTACGAAAGAAAGTCCTTTGAAAAAAATATAAAACCGATGTGTTAGGTGCCCACAAGAGGGTTAAGAGTGTTAGGTGTAGGAAAACGTGATATTTTTAATACTTAAAAGCATAATTAAGATTAAAATAAAATTATGTTAAGTATCATCTCTTTTGTAAATAAAACTATTTTTAATATATAAAAACATCTTTAAAATTAAGAATAAAATTATGTTAAATATCATATCTTTTGTAAATGAAAAACTATTATATCTATGAATAAATATTATAATTTTATAATTTGCAAATAAAATCAGTATACTAATAAATAAACATTATAATCATATTTAAAGTGAATGATGTATTAAAACAAATTTTGATAATAAAATTTTATAACCATTGATTCACTTGGTCTCAATCACATGTGAGACATCCAAGATATACAAACATATTTCCAAGATATACAAACATATTTGAAGTGGATGATATATTGAAACAAGTTTTGATAATATAACTCCATAACCATTCATTTACTTGGATTCAACTACATGTGAGACATACAAAATAGGGATTTGAAATAGAAAGTACTTGTTTATTTTTAAATGATTTATAAAGAAGAACCTATATATATTGTATAATATAATTTTTCAATAAAATATTTTTTTCATATATTTTTATTTATTTATAAATTTTAAATAAACTTTGATTTATGTTTAAACATAAAAAGTTGTTATGCTAATTGATTTTGGATTAATTTAATTAAATTTTTATTATGGTAATTTCAAATTTTTAAAGAAATAATATTTTTTGTTTTATTATTGGAAAATATTTCATATATTTACAACTATGTTGATTCAAAAGATGGTAACTAATCCTGTATTAAAATTATGTAAGTCCAATTATTTTTTATTAAGACTATATACATTATTTTCTAAAATTTATCTACAATTAAATAACAATTTCATTAACTTGAACTTTTATTAATCTTATAAATGATCTAACTAAAACTAACCATTATTTAAATTTATATACAATCTTATTAACTTTAACTTTTATTAATCCGACTAAATCAGAATTCATATATCCTACTAATTGTATAAATAATTCTATAATTTATATAAACCCACTTCAATTAAATAAAAATATTAAAAACCTTGAGACTAAAAATAAAACTAAAAATTAAATATTAGAAAAACAATCCATATATTATGTTTTCACAAATTATGGGAATAACATTTATTTACCAACTTTCCAAATACAACGGGAATGACATTTATTTACGACTCCCAAATGCAATTGTCAAGGTTTATGATTAAATAAATAAAACTTCAAGATGATTAGACAAAAAATCATTAATATTAAATAATATAATTTCATCATCATGTTTGTAAAAACCCTCAAAATCAAGAAAAAAAAAAAATCTTATTTACTGCATGTAGCATGAAATGTTCCTAGCATTTTACTCAAGGATGTGTTGAATTATTAGACTTCTGTTGTGAATAAGAAGAATTTGTGGCCATGAGTCTTACATCGTTGTTTTGTCTCCAGCTTTCGAAGCCATTCTAAACATAGTTTTAATATTTTGATAAAATGAGAAAAGTAGTCCTGTAAAAAAAACCCGCCAAGCTACCTATAATCGATCTTTCTTAAGAAGTTAACAACTGGTGTTTAATCTTGTGCAAACTGTTGTTGTAAATGTGTAATTATAGAAGTGGAATTTAGAATATCTGTGGAGTCTTTTAAGAGACTATGCTACTTTGTAATTTATGCTGGCCCTTAGTTTAAAGTATTGCGGCTCTGAGCCATACTCTGTCAATTTTTTTTGTTTAAATTTCGGAAGCTACTCTAGTTGATAAAATTTATGGGTATCTTAACTAGCAGCGTTGGGGTTTGTTCTTCAGACTACTCGTGAGGTTTAAAAGAGGATTTAATTACATTCTCTACTAACATAAAGATCTCGTAAGAGCTGTTAATTACGTATGACCCTATGAGGGATTTGTATTTTATTGTAACAATGATTCAGATTCATAAAGCTTTTACTTGGTAATATTATTTTAGGTTGTAAGCCACTATCGTGTTTTACTATTTGTTTGTTGTTATGCTCTATGTTACCAGAAACGTGACGGGGCTATGCGTTTCTCCAGAAAAACGAGGTAGAAACGAAAACGAGACGAAAACCGCGGTTTCTTACGGTCGTTTCCGTTTCTACAATGCAGAAACCGTTTCTTACGAAACGATCCGTTTCGGACAACGGTTTTAGCACAACGTTTTGTGGTTTTTCTTAGAACGTGGTCGGTTGCTGACCGTTTCTTGTGCGAGCTGGTGTCTTGGTGGATGGTAAGTCAAATAAATTAAATGCTGAATTAATTTCCTGATGGAGTATTCTGGAAGGAAGCCTGCTCCCGCCCACTGTCGGTCCTAAGTCTACTCAAAGTTCAAAGTTCTGTATCTCTGTATACGTCAGTTTTTTCCTTTCACAGTTCAATTTCAGACTTTAGTGGCATGCGCTCGACTTTATAGCAGCGTGGGAGAGAAATCGCTGCTGTGAGAACAGTGAGGATGTGGAGCCAGGAGAGAAACACTTTGTGATACTTGGAGAAGACACTGCGTAAAGGAGGAGAGGCTCTTCTATTGTTCTCCGTGTGCAGAGGAGTTGCTTGTACTCACGTCAATAAGATCTTGGTTACCCTCAATTGCTTAGGCCAGTAGGGATAGAGTTGCAAGGGCTGGTGCAATCTAACTTCCAATTTCAAATAGCACTCAGGTATGCTGAAATGTTTCACATTGTCCAGATTAAGTCTTACTAGATAATTTTTTTTTAATTTTTGGAAATTTGTGTTTCTTATTATGCACTCATTTTCATGGAAATTTTGTGTTTCTTATTATGCACCCCTTTTCAGTGTTCATTGCTCAGCGAGAACATCGATTAGTTTGGTATTCAATCCCTTAGTAGATAAAAAATTTCCACACCCCTACCCGCACGCTCTCTCTCATTGGTTCTCTTTTTCTTAAGGGCTCTCGTCTGGTTTTCATTTTGTTAGTTTTAACTCTGGTCATGTAAATAATCTGTTCTGGGCAAGGTTATTATTTCTTTGGAAGTTTTCACCATCTTTATGAGCTTTCAGAACCAGCTGTTAATATTTGATGCAAGTTAACTTTTATTCTCACAAATGTGAATGATCAATTACTTTCTGATACTTTGGTTAAAATGTCACAATTGCCTTCTTTTTGTTGTTTCATGATGCCCAGTGTGTAAGGTTTTCAAGGAAATAATATAGCACAGGTTTTTAGGGAAATAATATAGCACTAGAATCCTTCCAAAAACATGACTTTGTAGGGAAGGACTTCGAGTACCGGTCTTAAAAAACTCGTTCTATGGTGCAAATTCACTAACATTTATTTCATTGTGGGGGCAATTATTTTCATTCTTTCTGTGCTTGATGGCTGGATTGACAAGGCCAAAAATCAGTCCTTTTCCTATGGTTTCCATTGTCCAGTGAGAAACTGCAACAGCATAGAAACACCTTCAGTAGTCAGGCATATGATAAAAGGTTGATGCCTGTAACATATTTTAAAGAT
>LPNX011076733.1:966360-979994 GCA_001517045.1 Pseudotsuga menziesii
CGGGTGCTTTTCTGTTTCAGAAATATAAAAAAATTATGAACCAAATTGTCTAAAATTTAGTGTAGACTGATGGAAAGCAAAGTTATTTTTCTAGAATAAGCGATTTTCTTTTTATTTTTGGTTGGGGGGAATTGCAAATGGTGTTGCAAAGATACTGGACAGTTATGTAAAAGAGTTACTTTGCACTAACATAATCAACAATTCATATTTAGTAAGATCATTATATTCAATTTAGTAAGATCATTGTATTTAATGTTTGCAACAAGCAATTGAGCAAATGCAATGGTTGTTTGCAGTGGAAAACAATACCAGTAATGATGTTGATATTTGTTAGATGTTTTGTTTTTATGAAAGCCATTGCAGCTCGAGAGTGAATCAATTTTAAAAAATAGCATTGCAATCTAGTTTTTAAAGGAATGTTGTTTTTTTTAATACACTGACACACCAATGTTCAATTTTTATTTTTATTTTGTTCTCTACAAACTAGATTGTAAGTTTTTTATGCATTGCATGAAGCAATTATAGTGACAATTTCAATAAGAAGATACAATTTATGAATTCAATTTATCACTAATTAGGTCTTCTATGAACTTAAATTTAAGTTGGTATACTACAAAATATCTTTGTTAATTAATTATAACTGAATTTTCATTTTTGTTATTTTTCTCTCTCTTCGTTTCTTTGAATGTGAAACCTTGAAACTTCGTTTTTCGTACTGTTCTCGTCTCTCGTTTCTGGTAACATAGGTTATGCTAGCTCTGATATGGATGAATCCCGTGAAAGTTTGCGTCGTACAGTGTTTAAATCTGAGTTATGGCCATAAGGCCTTTAAACTTATCGAGCAATGGCTTCTTTTAAAAGGAAACACTATATCCAAAGGTTTTATTTGATACAAAATGGTTCTAAAAGGACCTCTAACTTGCTTATCAGTTATGGTCAGGTTTGGAAATAAAAAATAAAGCCATGAGGCCCTTGGTTGAAATGTTGTTAATGTAATTTTCTTTACGGTTAGATGCATTGAATAAACTAGGGATTAAATCGTGTAAGGGTTTGCTAGATTTACATAATGTTTATTAAAATCTTTAGTTGATTTATCAATCATTTACAACATCTCACGATGCAGTAAAAAAGAAACAACAGAGCTTTAAAAGATAACTAGGGCTATTTACTATTTACGGTTTATAAATTGCATCTTTTAATTTGTTTATTAAACATATTTAGTTTTATTCTTAAAAGGATGTCATGATTATAATGCTTAGCGTCCACTTATTTGTAATAGCAATCTATGCTGAAAATCTGTTTATTTCCTTTATAAAATATTTGTTATAGGGAGATCTTGAAAAGCTTATACTGTGATTATTTATTTTTATTTAACAGACCTTGGAACTGTGAATAACTTAGGAAGATCTTACATACTAAATAGTTATTAATGTTTATTTTGAGCCGTTGTTATTTTAAAATTGAATCCTAGAGTTTGATTAAAGGAACAAGATTATTATAAACATTTTGTTAGGTTAGAACTTAGATCTATACATACTTGTTCTGTAAACTTCATATTCGGATTTACTACCTGTAAAATATTTATCCTCTTGGGTTTAAGAGCTGTAGCTTACATGTTCTAAAATAAATACTACGTCTTCTAAATATTAGTATATTGTGAACGGTATGTAAATATGATACAACTTAGTGACTATAATAATGATCGTGCATAAGGTTTCCATCATTCTATGCTATTACTCAATATAATATCATATCTTCCTACTTAAACATAATTCATATCTCTTTGTACTAGAGTGCGTCACTTCGGTGAGACAAAAAATAAAGTCCCTGAGATAATTTCAAATTCGTTTCTTTATCAAACAGATTCGATACAGATACTTAAGCACATAATCATTGAATAAACATCTATTAGCTATAACCTCATTAGAAAATTATTATAGATTACCTAAAACAAAAGTAATGCAATAATACAATACAGATCTCGAATTAAAACCTGGAGTGTTGCAGAAAAGGAACTAACACCCAAGGGAGACCATTCCACCCAACCTTTTCCTGAAGTAGCCAAATCACTTGCTTAGGACCCCCAAGCTTGCTCACTCCACCACTAGGACGGAGATCTCTGCTATACAACAGAATTTCTGGAACTTAGCACTCAACATCAGACTTAACTCAGCGAATCACTTTAGTTATCCCCTCATCAAATTATTTGTGTGCCTGACTTTTCAGTTTGCAGCAATCACAAAGTTCATTCTCTCCAAAAATCAGAATGAGTGGTGAGCCTCCTGCTCAATTTGATGGTTTATATAAGATTTCCTAGGTCTTTGGGTCAGTTTTGGAATTTAATGAACCACCCATCTCAGTTCCCCCTCTTAGGGAACATGACCACTTTTTTAGGGATTATGCTCCTGCAACAGCTAGAAAGTGAATTCCAGTGCTGCCACTTGTCAACCAGCCTTCCACAACTGCTCCTTCCTCATAGTGGGAAGTGAACTCTCATTTAACAGTCTCCCTTGAATATGTGTCTCATTTTATTAATTATTAAAATAAATAATTCTTCAATTACAGTCATCCTTGACCCACTTGGTCAAAAAAATTTACAATAAAAATTAACATAATGTTTCGCTGAAATAAATAATAAATATTTATTTCTTTAAGTTTTGGGTATGTTACAAACACCCCCCCTTAAGACTAACATCGTCCTCGATGTTTCTTAAGTTATTATGAGTCTTCTTTGAATAGAGTTGGATATGCCACCCGCATATCGCTCCCCGATTCCCAGGTCGCTTCATATGGACTGGGGTGTTTCCACTGCACGTTTACTTGTCCAATGCTGTGATTATGGAGAAAAATTTCCCTCCTATTGAGAATACAATCTGGTTCAACCGAAAAATCTCCTTCTGGTTCTACCTGAATCAAATTCTAGTCAATCACATGAGTAGCATCATGTATATACTTTTTCAAAATAGAAATGTGAAAAACATTGTGTATCTTAAGATTAGGTGGTAGAGCCAGTTGATAAGCCATTGGACCCACTCTTGCCAATATCTCGAATGGTCGGCAATACCTGGGTGCTAATTTAGCACAACTCCCTAATTTAAAGGAGATCTTTCTTGGTTTTGCCTTAACAAACACATGCTCACCGACTTGGAATTCCTTTGGAGATCTTTTAAGATTGGCATGACTCTTTTTCCTATCTTGAGCAGTTTTCAAGTTGCCTTGTACCTGTTTCAATGTTAGTTCCAATGCTTTTAACATGGCAGGTCCTAACATTAATTGATTTACTGGAATACTCCATGTAATAGGAGTGTTACACTTTCTACCATATAATATTTCAAAATTACTAAGCTTTGTTGAGGCCTGATAATGGTTATATTAAGCAAATTCAACTAAGTGCAAATAGTCTTCCCACTTATTAAGATAATCACTAACAGTCATTCTCAGCATATCTTCTAGTACCTGATTAACTCTTTCTATTTGTCCATCCGTTTGCTGATGATAAGCAGTATTGAAATTTAGTTTAGTGTCTAATCCTTTAAATAAAGTTTTCCAAAAATTACTAGTAAATTTAGGATCTCAGTCAGAAATACTTACCTTTGGAATTCCATGTAGATGAAATATTTCGTTCATAAAAATATCAGCAATATTAGTAGTTGTATGAGTTGTTTAAACGTGAATAAAGTGTTCTTCTTTACTTAACTTATCTACAACCACCATTATGGAATCATTATGTTTCTGGTTTTTAGGTAAACCAGTTACAAAGTCAAGATTAATGACTTACCAATTCTAATTTGGAATTGGTAATGGCTGTAAAAGGCTCGTTGGGTGTTGATGTTCAGCCTTAACTTGTTGACATTCAATACACCTAGCTAAAAATTCATCAACCTCGTTCTTCATGTTAGGCCAAAAGTACTCTTTTCTTAACATAGTTATCATTTTCTGATACCTTGGATGTCCAGAATAAGGACTTTTATGAATTTCATTCAAAATCAGCAGCTTAACTTCTGATATATTTGGTACATACAATATGTTTTTAAACAGTATTAAACCTTTTTCATTAAAAATGAAATCTGTAATTATATTTTCAGATGTATTATGAGTTATCTTTTCTTTTAAAATTTGGTATTCTGGATCTCGCTTTATTGCTTCTTTTAATTTATCTTTCAAATCAGTTTTATAGTTGCTAATGGAAACTATAAAATTTGTTACAACATTCTTGCTCAAAGCATCAACCACTTTATTTTCTTCCCCCTTAATATGTTTGATTTCAAAATCATATTCGCTAAGGAAAGCTAGCCATCTAGCTTTCCTTGTGTTCATATTTTGTTGATCAAACATATATTTTAAGCTTATGTTATCAGACATTAGCAGAAATCTTTTACCTATTAAGCGATGATGGCACAATTTTAAAGCATGGATTATTGTAGCCAATTTTAAATCATAAGTTGCATAATTCTTTTCATGAGTCTTTAATTTTCTTGATTCGTATGCAATTGCATCACCTTCCTGTGTCAGTACCTTGCCCAAGCCTTCATTGCATGCATCAGTGCATACGACGAAGTCTTTGTCTGGGTCTGCTATTTTTAGGATTGGTGCAATTGTTAATAATTCTTTTAGTTTATTAAAACTATCTTCGCATTTCTGATCCCAAACAAATTTCTTACATTTTTCTGTAATGAAGTTATAGGATTTGCAATCCTTGAAAATCCTTCAATAATTTTTTTGTAGTAACCTGTTATTCCCATAAAGGATCGTACATTAGTTATGTTCTTAGGAATAGGCCAATCAATTATAATTTTATTTTATATGGGTCCATCGATATCCCCTCTTCGGATATTGCGTGCCCCAAATATTGTATTTTATCTTTATAAAAATTACATCTGTTGAACTTAGCATATAGCTGATGTTCTCTTAACACTTGTAAAATTATCTTTGGGTGTTCATCATGTTTTTCTTTTGTCTTAGAATAAATTAATATGTCGTCTATGAAGACAACTACAAATTTATCTAGGTACTTACTTAGAACATTGTTCATTAAACACATGAAGGTTGCTGGTGCATTTGTCATCCCAAAGGGCATAACCACAAATTCACAGTGCTCGTATCTTGTCCTGAAATCAGTTTTAAATATGTCTTCATCTTTAATTCTTACTTGGTGATAAATGACCTTAAGTCTATTTTAGAGAATATCGTCGCTTCGCATATCTGATCGAACAGATCGTCAATGCGGGGAAAATGATATCTATTCTTAATTGTCATTTTATTAAGTTGACGGTAGTCTGTGCATAGACGTAGAGTACCGTCTTTCTTTAAAAAAAAAGGATCAGGGCTCCCCAAGGGGGTACCCTTGGTCTTACGTAATTTTTGTTTATTAACTCTTGTAATTGTAATTTTAATTCATTCAGCTCCAAGATATTCATTCGATAGGGAGATTTCAAATTAGGTACCACTCCAGGTACTAATTCAATGGTAAAGTCCAGATCTCGTTTAGGAGGTAATCCTGGAATTTATTCTGAGATTACATCCATAAAATATTGCAGGATCGGGATATCTTAAAATCCTAGTTTTTTTCCTTTATTAACTTGTTCATTACTTATAATGTGCATAGTGAAGACTTTACAGCCCTTCCTTACAACCTTTTTCATCTGTAAGGATGAAATTTGTCTAATAGATATTTTCCTAGGAATTCCCGTGACAGTAATTCTTTCTCCTTCCTTATTCAAACAAGTAAAAGTCTTTTGAAAACAATTTAAAATCACTTGGTGTTTTTCAAGACAATCCATTCCTATGACAACATCGTAAGATCCTAAAGTTAACACATTTATCTTGACTTGAGTTTCAAAGTGATTCATCATCAAATTACAACTTTCAACATAGTTTACTATCTTTCTTTTAGTTCATGTGGCTAGCTGGACCAACCAAGATCTTTCAAACTTTTGTAAAGAAAATTTACACTTTTCCACGATGCTAGGAGATATATAACTTAAACTAGCTCCTGGATCAATTAAATTGGAAACAGAGAAATTTTGGATCATACCTTGCACTTCTACCATAGAAGTCTAGTGATCTGCCTATCAGTTTTCTAGAGCTGTATTTATCCTGTGCATCTCGTTGGCCACATATCCAACTATTTCTTCTTCCTTGATAGTGTGTATGCTGTTGATATTTCCTTTCCAGTTCAGATAGTATTTGGCGTAGGGTGGTCCTTAGCATTTCCAACATTTGATAGATTCCCATTGTTCAGTATTTCTAACAAAAGTGTTAGACATATCCCTGCCGTTTGATGCTATGGTATTATGGGGTATTTTATTCTTAAAGTCAGTTTTATGATAGTTGTTTTTGGAGAAGTTCTAAGACTTACTTCCAAAACTCTTATTTGAGTTGAATCCTCTTCTCTTCTAATCAAAACAACTTGTCTTTTTAGTCTTCCAATTAGGTAGACTTTCTCTTTTCTTGCTCTGCTCATAACAGAATTCATCCTTTCTCATAGCTTCCTCCAAGGTTTTCGGATTGTCAAACTCAATCCTATCCTTGAAGCTAGCAGGTAAACAGCCTAAAAGCCATTGGTTTTTTGGATTTTCATCTATTATGTATGGTATGTATCTTAGCAGGCTTAAGAACTTACTGCTCAATTCCTTCATGGACATGGAACCTAGATTTAAGTCATACTAAAATCCTTGGCTCTGTCCTTGTAATACTGTTCAGACAGAAACTTTCTCTTGAAGTACTTCTTAAAAACTCTCCAAGTCAAGTACTTCTCTTTCAGATTTTTAACCCTCTTTATATCTTGCCACCATATGTCGACTTTTCCGGTCAAACTATAAATAGCCATTTTGGCCTTTAATATGTCAGAATAGTTATAGATTTGGAAATATTTCTTCATGCCTGACAACCAAGCTTTTGCTTCCTCTCCTTTCTCTGCTTCACCGTCGAACATGAGAGGCTTTATTTTCTTGAATTCTCTTGAAATATCTTCGTAGGATTTATACTTCTTTCTCCTAGGTTTTCGATCACTTTCACTGTTGTCACTCATGTATCTTTGTCTTTCCCTACGTGACCTTAGTTTAACCTCTGAGGAAGTTTCACTATCAGAATAATTTTCCCTTTTTTGTTTATTTTTATAGGTCGTTGTTTCAGAATTAGTTTCAATGGAACTTCTTTTATCTTTTTCTTGGTTATTCATTCTGTCTAGTAGATATTCATTCAACTCTAAAATTCTTTGATTATCTTGTTTCACAGTTTGAAGTTCATCCTTCAACTCTCTGAATGTTTATAGTAATTCTGGATTATTCAAATCTACATAAAAGTTGTCAGGGTTATTATGTTGAGGACCATTCTCAGCAGATGCTTCAGCATTTTCCATTTCTTGCAAAACAAATTTTATATTTCTGGATAAAAATAAATGCAAAATAAAAGAAGTACATTATTTTTTTTTATAAGCAAGTGATCCAATCAAACCTAGTGTTGGAATCTCACTCTGATACCACATGTAACTGCAACCCTCAAAATCATAAAAAAAAATCTTATTTACTACATGTAGCATGAAATGTTCCTAGGATTTTACTCAAGGATGTGTTGAATTATCAAACTTTTGTTGTGAATACTTACACAAATTATGTATTACGTTTTAAAGGCATCGTTATTCATACTGGTTGATAACAACTTGTGTACAATGCCTAAAACATTATGTTGCAGTGGTTGTTGTAGCACCTGTTTGTTGATTTGAAATAGTTTAAAACAGAGTTGAAAAGAAAGATTCGAGTCTTACTTAGCCTCATAGGCTAATGAATGAAAATTTAGCTCGTGTGTACTAGTAAAAAGCTTAACCTTGTCTTAGAAGAGAGACTTAGTCCATAATCTTTCAACTTACCACTTCAAGTGCCACCGAGGTCTTAATGAACCATCTGTACCTAAGCCAAAATTATATTATAAGGCTTTAAGCTATAAAGTTTGACTCCCACGAAAAGTTTGAAGGTTTATACGATGGTTTTTTATGTGTGGAACCGTTGATGGTGACAATTTTAAGCAAAGGACAAGTTATAACTCTCTCCCTGATCGATCCATGTGATGGTATTAAAAGTGCTCCTCCATGGCAGAAGGATAAAATGAATGAAGATCTAGTTTGGTAGTTTGGATATAAAAGGAACAAAGCTCATTATTCTTTCTTTTAACAACTTCAAAACTTTCTTCATTGTCCTTACTGCTTTTCTCTTGAAGATTGCATTTCCTCTTATTTCATTTGTTTGTGCCTGAGAATCCATCACATTTCTTCTTCTATCACTTTATTTCACAGCCTTGTTCTATATTCTATCATCTTCTTTCACCTTTTTCTCTCATCCTCTTCTTCTTTCATGTTGATTTGGCCACATCATCTTTGTCAAAATGTTTCCTCTTTCTTCTTTCATCTCCTACTTTATTTTCTTTTTTTATCATCTTCTTCCATCACGGAGTCTTCATATTTTTCTTTCTTAATCTATGTTCTTCTATTTGTACCTTCAATCTTATTCATGCACCTACATAAAAAATATGTTTCTTGTAGGAGAGACATCTCCATCCAATAAGAGACCTATGACCATGGCTTCCAAAACTTAATTGATGCACAATTCCACAATTTTACATAACCTAACTTGACCTTTGACTCCCTTGACTCTTTATGACCGACTTCAACCTCAATTTCAACTTCAAAGTTGATTTTGACTCAATTCAACTTTGATTTGATCTACTTACTTTATTTCATGCAATCATTTGACATTTAAACTTAGATGTCCAGTAACACCAATCATGCACCCAAACTTTCCTTTTACAATGAGATAAGACTAATTTACAACCATATGACATACTACGATGACTTTACCTTTCCTTTAGAAAAACATTAACATAATTTTAATTGAATGACTTCCTTCTCATTTACAAATAGACTTTGACTCAATAAAAACTTTATTACATAGCCATGTCTCCCATGTCTTTTGAACTCAATAAGGATGCTTTGGTCATCTTCCACACTAATTTACAACCATATGACATACTATGATTAATTTAGCTTGCATTTAGAAAAACATAAACATAATTTGACTTTAGTGACTTTCTTCTCATTTACAAACAGATTTGACTCAGTAAAAACTTTATTACATACCAATGTCTTCCATGTCTTTTGAACTCAATAAGGACCCTTTAGTCATCTCCAATGACTCTTTAAGACCGACTTCAACCTCAATTTCAAATTTGGTTTTGACTCAATTTGACTTTGACTTGAACTACTTACTTTATTTCCCTCATGCAATAATTTCACATTTAAACCTAGGTGTCCGGTAACACCACTCATGCACCCAAACTTTTCTTTTACAATGATATAAGCCTATTTTATAACCACTTGACATAATATGATGACTTTAGATTTCCTTTAGAAAAACATTAACATATTTGACATTAATGACTTTCTTAATGATTTTCTTCTCATTTACAAATAGGTTTTGACTTAATAAATTTTTTATTACATACCCATGTTTCCCATATATTTTGAACTCAATAAGGACCCTTTGATCATATTCCACACTGATTTACAATCATATGAAATACTATGATGACTTTAGCTTTCCTTTACAAAAACATGAACATAAACATAATTTGACTTTAATGGCTTTGTTCTCATTTAGAAATAGACTTTGACTCAATAAAAACTTTATTACTTAACCATGTCTCCCACATCTTTTGAACTCAATAAGAACCCTTTGATCATCTCCATTAAGATCGACTTGAACTTCATTTTTAACTTCAAATTTGGTTTTGACTCAATTCAACTTTGACTTGAATTACTTACTTTATTTTCCTCATTCAATAAACCTTGATGTTTGGTAACACCAATCATGCACCCAAACTTTTCTTTTACAATGAAACAAGACTAATTTACAACTATATAAGATATTATGATGACTTTATCTTTTAGAAAAATATAAATATAATTTAGCTTTAATGACTTTTTTTTCTCATTTACATGTGGCATTTAACTCAATAAAGACTTAATAGCATACCCATGTCTCTCATATCTTTTAAAGTCAATAAAAACGCTTTGGTCATCTTCCACTTTGTCACAAAGATCAATTTCTCAAAAATGATAATAAAGTTTTCAATATTCTCCCATCGATAACAAATATTTACTTATTTTCACATCTTTATTATTTTCATGTTAAAATATTCTCCAATATTTCAAAAAACAACTTGAGATCCTCTTTCTTCTTATAGTTTTTTTCAATAATGAATCCTACCATGTTTTTCGAGGCATAGCTCTAGCCTTCATTGAGAATGAATAATCACTGTGCATATGGTCATCTTTTTCCCTAAAACAGTGTTGTTTTTGGAATTTATGCTTTCAAAACATAGAAATAAGTAAAATAAGAAATAAGCCTATGAAGTTTAATTCATTTACTAAGTAGCACCACCTACTAGTTATAGATCGAAATTCAGTAGAGGGGAATATTGAGAATTACTCGGGATAAGTTCAACTTTCCAACGAGAAGAAACCAAAGATAATATGGAAAAAGTAAAGTTGGTAGGGGAACATTCTCAAAGGGAACGAGGCTCCACCCTTTTGCTGGAAGACACTAAAAATGTTAATGAACATCAAAAGCATCCTTTGTGTTTGAACTGAAATAAGCTTAGCTAGTTTTTATTGAGATTTAAAAAAAAAATGATATAGTTTTGTTACAATAATTAGAATGTTAATAATAATAAAAATATATTTATTAAAAAATATAATAATTTAAAAATTTTATTTGAGGGGAAGGGGAGGGTTGGTATTTTTTCTCCATTTTTAAGAGTTTTTTTTATTAATGTTTTATTTTATAAAAATTTTAATAATTTTTAAAAGAAATTTAATATGTATATTTTTAATTTTAAAGGTTTTTTTTTTAATTATATATTGGTTATTTTTATGTGATTAAAAAAAACCACTGAATACGTTTGAAAAAATTTGTAATTTAATCTTTGAAAAAAAAATGGTGTGCTACTAATAGCACTATTTTTCGATTGAGAATAAAAATAGCCACTAAGTGCACCTTATAAAAAATGAGAACTATTTAAAGTTTTCGACGGGCTGTATAATTTTTTTTCTCCAAATGAGTCGCTTGAACACATACCTCATCAAGGTTAGTTGGATTAAACACAAATATCATATGGCATAAATAACTATGTAATCCTCCTATATACTTGAAGAGTTTCTTGAGTGTAGAGAGGTATACCAACTAACAAAGCTCTTTTTATGAACTCTTATGTGTATTCCTACACACTTTGTCCTGACTCCTTTACCTTACCTCAAATTCTGCCAATCCATCACAATTTGTTGCATATACCCCAATGGATAGAACGACCCTTTTAATGTTGAAGTAAACTCAAACCAAGAGGATATAATTTTACCTTTTGTGAAAATATCCTCTTGAGATCTTCTCTCCCACCATATGAGAGCGGTCCATCCAAGTTGAAGAGAATCCAATTGAATTTTGATGGTATCTTCATTGAATTTTTGAATTCTATAATAAACTTCTACTTGACAGATCCAATTAACTAATTTTTCAGCATCAAGTTCTTAATTGTAAATAGGTAATTCAAACTTAATATCAAGCTTTAATTGAGGCATATTGAATCAATTTTCCATCATATTTCTTATCCTTTTCAAATGGGGAATGTAAAGAACCATCAAGAAAAGATAGTGAAGTTGGTGGAGTTTTAGGAGGGTCCTCACCACCTCCTTCTCCTTTACCTTCAGTATGAGATGGGCCACCTTGTTCACCCTTCTTCTAATCTTGATAAAGCTCTTCCACCATTGTTTGCATTCTCATGAAATCTTTAAGAAATTCTCCTTCATATGAGATTCAAGAAGCCTCATCCACTCCTTTTGGTGAATCCATTCTACCTCTTCTTGAACCAAGTTATGGGTCAAATTATTCAAGTTCTCCTTCACCACGTTGAATCCTTGATCTTGTTAACATTCACAAACTCACGATGCAATGGTTAAGTTGTTTTGATACCAAACTTGATCTGGAATTTTTTAGGATCTTTTTAACCATAAAAATTGCATGTGAAAATTGAATAATTAACCTTATAAAAAGACTTTAAAAAGAAATATTTAAATGCGTAATCAAGACCACATAAGAAAATAAATTAGTTAATATGCAAACCATAAAATTGTAGACAACATATGATAATGGAGTTTACCCCTCCTGGGATACGTCTCTGGGCTACTTCCAATGAGAAGGTCGATTAAGTCTTCAAAATATTACATACATGAGTTTTGGAAAAACTTATGAGTTATGTTAGTCAAACATAGAAACTGACTGCACCATTGCGTTCTTCTCGAAATTTTGAGAAAAATGAGTTTAAAATTGACTATCTTTGCCTGAAACCTCCTCTGCCATGCAAATCAAGACAACCCTTTGCTATTCCTGTACAATATGTACCTCCTGTACCCTATTGTACTCGATACACTACCTCAGGAACTATGCATAGTGAGGCCAAACAACGCTTTTTGTGGCTTGAAAAAGGGGCTTTATGGTGTTTTAAGGCCTTGAAATGGTGGCCATGTGCCCCTTTTTTGGGCTTACAAATTAAAACAAATTCTTAAGGATATCCCCTTGATATGCTTCAACGGAATGGGACAAATCCCATTAGTAAAGTGTTGGCATGGGGGATCATAGGTCTTGGGGTCAAACCCATTGGCCTCTTGCCTCCCATTTTAACATGGAATGATATAATATAATGGATGTGTGGTTGTTTGGTTGGATATGCATTCTATTGCAGCTTGTTTATTGGACCATGGGTTCAATGAGTTGGCATATGTTTATGTTAGCATTCAGTGTTGTTGACCCTTGGCTTCATTGGTATGATTTAGATTCGTTTGTTTGTTTTTATGTTGTGAACACATTACACTTGGGGCCAAGGGCGTCCCTTTTTCAAAACAAACAACCCTTCAACTTCAAATAGTAGCAAACATCATATAGGGTAAAAACCAACAAGCAGAGATCCTAGCTAGGCATATTTGGTGGAGAATTAGGTGGAGAGGAGTTTGGGGGTTCGATCCTCCCCGATTCCATATATTTTGGTAACCAACCCAACAAAGTGCCAACCAGGCTGCGACGTGGAAGGACTATGTTGGTCCACATAACACCTTCCCTGCCACTTGTCAACCTACCATAGGTCCAAATCATATGCCATGTCACCTAGAACCCCCTTGTGGCCTATTGTAGGGATACCAAATCACTTGTCTACTGACTATACATGCCACGTGGCATCCCATGGGTGTGCCATGCAGCCCATTTTTTTTTCCATTTTACCCATTTTGTTGTAATTCCAGAACTCAATAACTTTCACATCCGGAGGTTGTTTTGCGCGAAATGAACATCAGTGGAAATCTCTTGATGAGTTCTACACTATTGTATGCTTCTTTTGCATTTTGAAGACTTTAATTTTGATTGATGTTGGATATCCTCTTGGATCACATACTTACTCTAGCAACCAAATATTTCTATTTGATATATCTCTCTTGATTTCCATTCCTAAAATATAGTTTGTATCCCCCAAATCCTTAATGTCAAATAGTGTTGAAATTTGAGACTTCAAATCATGAATCACAACCCTACTATTACAAT
>LPNX011076733.1:980103-1000286 GCA_001517045.1 Pseudotsuga menziesii
TCCCAACACAAATGAATCAAAATTTTAGTACCACATTTAGGGAGAGTGTTTCAAACCATATAAAAAAAAACTTGCAAGCCAATTATTATTTACCTTTTTCAATGAAGTGCTCTAGTTGTCTCGTATATATATCTAAGACTAAAGTCGTCATGTAGAAATTTTGTTTTTTCATCCATATGTTATATTTCCTAAATAAAACTTCATTGCTACAAATAATAGAAACCTGATATATTTTAACTTAGCATATGAGGAAAAAATATAACCAAATTTTATCCCCTCGACATAAGAATATCCTTCCATAACCAACCTTTCCTTCTACTTTTCAATACTTCCATCTAAACCGATCTTTCTTTTGAACACCTATATACATCCCATAGGTTTTTTTCTATTAGGAAATGGTACTAAGTCCCATTTATAATTATTTTTAAATGCACCCATATACTCGTCTATGGCCAATCTCTAGCACTTTTTATCTTCTATCTCTATTTCCTATTTTAGAGTTCTAGGTTCATTTAGTGTATATACATCTATAATCAAATGGACTATAATTATTACTATTTGGTTTCCTTCATTGTTGAGTGGACCTCCTTAAAGTTTGGGATAGAGCCTCTTCCTCCTCTTTCTAATTCCCTACGTCCTCCTCCTCAATATGTCCATCATGAAATCCTTGTTCATTTTCTCGTTCAACTTTATTGCTCTTGGGTGGTAGTTGAATAACTAACTTCTTCCCATCCTCTTTTGGTTGCATCACTATGGGAGAGATTTAAATTCTTTGAAAATGACATCTCTAAAATATGAAAAATTCTTAGCTATAGAATTGCAAAGCTTATACCCTTTCACACCATTTGGCATAGCAAATGCAGATACATTCATTTCCTTGTTATCCAAGTTTAATAATTTCTTCTTAGGTACATGAGCATATGGATCACAACAAAAAATAGGAAGATGTTGAAGTGAGGGTTTCTTTTTTGTATAGACATCCATAGGGGTCTTATTCACAAGAGATAATATGGGAGACATAGTGATCATGTAGCATGTAGTATCAATCAATTCTACATAAAAATTCTTCTCCAAGCCAACTCCACTGGTAATTATCCTAGATCTCTCCATCAATGTCCTATTCATCCATTCTATTGAGGGGTATATGAATTTATCTTATTCCTTTCAATTATATTCTCCTTGTGAAACTTATCAAACTCTGTAGAACAAAACTTGTTGTCATTGTATATTATCAACACCTTAATCTTCCTACTAGTATGATTTTCCATGACAACTTAAAGCTCCTTAAATCTATTGAAGACCTCATATTTATTTCTGAAAAAATATACCCACGTCCTTCTAGAATAATCATTAATAAATGACACATAATACAAATCCTTTGAAATTAAAAAGAAATTCAACAAGATCAAATGCACATCAAAATGAATTGATTTCAACAACCTATAAAATTTGTGAAAACTAGAATAAAATTGAACAAGACCCTGTTTTACATATATGTAATGCTCACAAAAATCAAATTCAATACCACGATCATTCAATCCATCAACAAAGTTTTTGTTTTTCAACACAAATAGGCCCTTATCACTAACATGGCCTAATCCCTAGTCCTAGTGTGTTATCTTATTTATAAGTAAATTGCTTTCTATCTCTGAGACGATATTGTTGATGTTTGAGAAAAATTGAAGATGCTTGAACTTTAAAACTTTTATCAAACAATTTCAGCACTTATGAATTTCATAAATCAACCACATATGAATATTTATATTAGCCACATATGAATATCATAAATAAATCATTCACATAAATCAATCAACCATAAGAGATAGGATATAGTCTAGGAAAACCCTCCAAACATGGAGGATGAAAACCCAACAATTCTTTGAGTATGATAGATAAATTTGTAAAGAATGGTTTACAACGCATAAATATATTTCCCAATAAGAGATATCAACTCAACAGTAGAGAAGAGAGATCCAATGCAACCATGCAAAAACAACTGTACGCAACTATATTGAACTTGCCATATGCCCACCATATTAATAACAAGCCAAAAATCCTAGCATGCAGAAGGTAGAACATAGGAGGCTCAATAAACACACTGAGAGCACCACATAGTGTATTCACAAGGAGTAGATAACTAGAAATCCCTCCATGCAAACATTAGCACGCTTCCTTTCCTCAATTATATTTAACAAAATGTTCTTTGTCTTGAACTGAATGTTAACTGACTTGAACTTAATGTTAACTGACTTGAAATGAATGTTAACTTACTTGAATTGAATGTTAAATTTAATTGAACTAAATGTTAACTGACTTGAAGCGAATGTTAATTGAATGTGAAATGAACTCAATCTTTAACTGACTATTGATTACTTAGTTAACAGGCTAACTTAAGTGTCATTAGTGCTTCACTCTTAGTTTCATCCATGCACAATTTCTATTATTAATTTTTGCATGGATCTCTTTAGTTAATTGATGCATGCTGATTGATGAACATCAATATCTTCTTTACTTAATTGATTACATTTATTAATAGTTCAACTGATACTTTGAATCGGGCATTGATTGAGGAATTCATATTTTACTGAATTTATAAATTGAGTTCACTCAGACATTTGCAAGTGCAATTCAAATTTCTCTCTCTATGGTTTTATATCATTATCATCAAATAATTAATGCATGGTCCATATGTGTATTATTTATCCATATTATCATATCATACTCAGAAGAATTATTCCATACATACTGATGATCATATATATTACTTCGGGCCATATAGTCATATGCTAAAGTAATTCACTCTAGGGGTAGTTAAGCCCTAAAGGATATTTATATCACTTAGTGACCATGACTAACAATATATCACATAGTATAACCACATGAATTGATACAACAAAACTCCATCTCCATAATTGGAGATCAATTCTCATAGGGTATTGTCTATGAGAATATTTGCCTTGATACAACACAAGCCGATAGTCTTGATACAACGCAAGACCATTCTTGATACAACACAAGACTCTAATATTGATACAACACAAGATTCCACCTGGATACAACACAAGATCACAATACATGCATTCTGCCTCAATACATGAGGACATATATAGGACTTGATACAACACAATGTCCTGACCTGATACCATAGAAGTCTTGGAGAATGACTCCTGATGTTGTACAATCAACAAAGACCTCCCTCGATAGATAAGTAATGGCAATAGGAGAGGAGAGAGTACAAGATAAGGGCTCGTCTATGCTCAAATCAAGGTAAGTTAAAGTAGACATGATTGTCGACAGGTGACATGTCCAGCTGGTGGGTTTTTTTGTATTGCTCACATGCCCAATGTGTTTCCTAGAGAGGTGATCAAAGGGAGTGTGCACCAAAACATGCGTCCCTCTCCTATGGCGAGCAATAAGAACCCCATAGCACGACATTGAATTCTATGACTAATGCTTTGGTGACTATTGGATCTCATGTATCTTGATATCTATCTAAGGAACACCAAAGGAACCAAGGCAACATTCAATGTTGAGCTATTGGGTGCTTATTGGGATCCCTGTAATACCCCCTCGTAACATTTTAAAGTAATTTTATTTTAATTTTGTTTATGTGATGAAAACTAATAATTTTAGTGGAAATACATTTTAATATAATATAATATAATTTGAGTATGGAAGTAAGACAGGAATGCAATTAATTGAAAAAAAAATGAGTTTAGGCAATAACTAAATCTTCAACCATCTTCAAGAAGACAAGTGGCCAATATTAAGGAGGGATTTAGTTATTTATTTATCAAAAGTCCTAGGCAAGAAAGGAGAGGTTTTTCAGAGATCACCAGAGAGGGATGGCAGAACCGACAGTGAACTCCTGAGGAGTTAGGTTTTGAAAATAACTATACTTAAACAGAGGACTGGCGGTAACTTGGAGCTGAAGAAAGTGAGACCTAAACTCATAAATTTGGGAAAGGGGGTGGAATTCTTGCAGACAAGGAAGTCTCAGGGTTTCCTAAGGTTGGGTGGTGTGTGACTGTCAACTTCCATATTCAGACAAAATTATAGATATGTTCTTTATACTAAAATTTCTGGATATTTATAATTATGGAGTATTTCTTTGTTTATATGATAGCTTTACATTATATACAGATTGCCTATGTACCAAAAAAAACACAAAAATATCAGATTCGAGTTTATTTGCCTCTACTGCACAATACATATTTATATATTTTGTGTGTTTGCTAAGTGGGTAAACATTTTTATTTGAACCCTACAAATTAGCACCATACCTTTATTAAGTCGACAATGGTAAACCCTGTTACAAACCCTATAAGTATATAAGATCTATTTTCTCCAAATGAAAGAAAGTTGTACGAATACAAATCTAATCTATAGTAAATTATAGAATATGCTTCTCTGGTTAGAGCTAGTTAACCATTCTATCTCAAACCCTAGAGGCATACATTTGGTTGATTTTTTCAAATGAAAGAAAGAAACCATGACTACAAATACAGTTTATAGTAAATTACCAATGATGCTTTCCTTTGTTAAACTGGTTAACCGATTTAGCCAGAGATCAAATTTTTCAAGTACAAGAATAAATTATTACGAACTTAACGTGGAATACAACTTACCAAATAAACATACCATGGTATACTGAAATTAACCCACTCTTAGTTACTTTTGAAGAAAAAATCTGATATATATACATATAGGATGTAAAATTCCTGAAAAAACTACCCTAGCATTCAACAAAAGTATAACCATATGCAAATATTTTTACACAAACTGTGGAGTTATAACCCTTTAAAACGAGAAAGGCCACGGTCTCAAAAAGTTAAGAAAATTTACAGTGAGAAACCATGCCAACTTAAAAACCCAGCTCCACATCGGTCAATGAAATACCAAGAATCATCATGCTTCAGTACTCCTGTCATCAAGTGGGACTTGTACAAAGTGCTCCTTCTTTTCTCTAACAAAACGAGAATGATAGAGAAGTTAAACTAGGGACTTACGCATAGTTCCATGGTAATCCATCTCGCCACAACATTCTCTTTGGCCAGAGACCTGATAAAGGTGACCATGAACGAATGTTAGCACCTCTTAAATATTAAAGGAAGAAATAATTAAGAGCAATAAACCGGTAGTAGTTTTTTTACCTGTAAGAAAGGAGAACAAGAACTCATCAATGAATGATTTGTTTTGTTTTTTACTCTGTTGATATTATCGTAAGATATTTTAGTTGATTGCAAGGAAACTCAATAGAATAACCTAATTCCTATCCAAAGGAGGATACATTTCCTAGAATAATTCCAGGCTAAACGAAACAACATTAATCTACTTAGGGTTTGACAATTATAGAGTCGCCTAGTAGAACTCCATTGCCAGTCAAAATTGGGGTAAGAATGCTTTGTAAATATTGTTGGGTAGGATAAAAGTGGGTCTAAGTATGGAGGTAAGTAAAGTGCGGGCCAGTTGTCAACCATTATGACTCTTAGGTCAACTTATTACCTTTTGAAATGGAAAAACTTTGGATTAATACCATTCCAAACTTCAAAAGTCACGTTATATCATTTTATACCAAGGAAACAAGATAATATCAGAGTTTGGGTAAAGGGATAATAGGACCTATAGTTGTTCAACTTAATTCGTGACTAGAACTTCAGAGTCCAGAAAGAGAACATACAAGAGATGTTTGAAGAAGTTAGCTTGACTCTAAATAAGTCATTATCTTAAACTCTCTATCATAACCATCTAGATATATAAGAGTCATATACAACCATCTAGAAATATAAGAGTCATGTGCTCAAAACTTAAACTTCAATTGGAAAGATTTGGATGAAGAGCCGAGGGTTGAAGTTGTGTTTCACTCCATTATGTAGTGTTAAAACCTAAGACCTAAGAGTCTTTTTCTTTTAAAAAATAAATAAATTATGTGACGTTTATTGTAATGTTTACTAGGTTTGTTACAAACACTATCCTATAATTGATTGATTCTATGTAGGGAATATAAATGTAAGAAATTTCCTTAACCACATCTCCTTGATGGTCATTCTTTCGTATTAGCTACTCATGGTCGATGTAGTTACAATCATCATCTCTTTAGAGAAGGGATGAGTTGGCGGTTATTTCAGCTAATCTGCTAATTGTAATTATTGATGTCGTTCAACATTCAAATTTGAACCCTTCCCAGCCCTTTCAAAGGGTTATGTCCCTTCCTAGAACTGTAAAGTTAAAAATGCCCTCCAATTTTGAGTTTTACACTTCAAATTAAGAAGAACATAATTTAAATCAACATTTCAAAAGAAGGGAAACATTTGAAATTACCCATCCATATAAATTTTTCAGGATGTTGAAATTCCTATGCTATAAAGTTTGACTCCTCATTCAAAATATTAGAAATATCATAAATTGTAATAAATCACTCACTCGGGTCATGCACTCAGTTCTTAGCTATGCAAGACGACGAGTGTTGACTGACGACTACGAGGCACTGGACACCAGGATGTCACTCTGAATCCCCAGTCACTTGGGCCTACGATATAAGGTGTGACAATCTGTCAACAACTGTGGTTGTAATAATAGATAATAACTACTAGTCTACTAAAAGCCTAAAATGAGCCAAAACATTTGTGCCTACTACCTGTGTGAACCTAGCTACCAATGTCCACTCGTTTTTCATCAAAATGAAATTCAAATCGTTGGTTTGCTAGGTCCTCCTCTACAAGACTTCATTTCTTTCATGAATATCATAGACTTGCAACAACTATAAGAAACACTCAATGTCATGCAACTACAAATAACCACATGCAAGATGACAAACTATGCAAAGGTCGATTTATGCATTGATATAGAGAGGTGTCACTGGGAACACAGTATGGAGAAAAAATGAGCTAGAGAAAACATTTGGACCAAGCACTACAATGGTTCTAATAAAATTAAACAAAAACATTTTTTGGCTCAAGAATAGTCTTCAATTTGATGGGTGGCATGATCATGATGTAATATCGCTCCATCCTTCCAAACATTTGGAGTTTATCACAACATTTGTCCTTGGTTCTTGCCACCAAAATACCTATAAAAATTACCTATATTTACATCCTCTTCCCTTGAAATCTTCATCTCATAGTCATAACTAAGGATTATTACACACACACATCGTCACCTTATAAAATTGGGTAAGGCACAGAAACAACCATAAAATATCAAATGTGTCAAGAGGAAAAGAGTAAGAGACAACTACACGTAAGTCTTATATTAAATTTAACATATAAATTTATTTAATTCAACACTATCAAGTTATATTTTAAAGCAACTTAGTCTTAAGTGGAAAGCAATTATTGGACGGTCATGGCCTACATCAGCATGGAAAACCGTTTCGACATAGAGGTAGAGACATTAATTATTTTCATTAAATAACTTAAATTTCCTATGAGTGACTATCGATTTTTCAAATCGTGGAATGGTACAAATATAACAAATTTTAGAGCATTGACTTCTTAATTACTCACACTTGGAACTTTCTCAAATCCATCAATTAACATACTTGTTTTCGTGTTTTGCTTCAATTTAAAAAGAAGATTGTTGAGACTCATACATGCAACGAGTTGCAAGGCTCCAGTTGACTTAGGTTTGATTCCATTACCCCTCCATCCCATACCTATATATTGTTGCAAACAACAAAATTTGATGCCCCAACCCGAGTGATGGTACGGTTGCTAACTTGCATGGTATGTAGGATTTTTTTTTAATGTTTTCATAGTTGTCTATTATTTTTTCTTAGGCGCCCAATGCTCATCATTCTTACATCTCTTAGGCTTGGATGGTTTCCCTCCCTCCTATTTGAATTAAGTTTTTGGTTGTTTTATATGTATTTTTGGGTTGTAGGTTTATTATAACCTCAGTTTTCTAAGTGGCTTCCTTTTGTACATAGTTAACAATAAGTAATTATCTCGTGGTTCTAGTTTTTTTAAAGATTATATCTAGTTACAACTTCGTGTACTGTGCATAATATCATGTAGATGCCCCAATATGGTTATTGCAGAGTCCAAGTAGTTTTTTTTGGATAATTAAGTGTGCTCCAAATCAAAAATTACAATAGAATAGAACTGTAAAATTAATCTTACATATATGTAAAATTAATGTGTTCAAATTAGTTTTTATTGAAAATATATCATTTTTAGATGTAGATATTAATGGGCGATCAATTGTTTAAGATTGCAAAAATTTAGAAGGACCATATTCGTTTTTTGCATTTTTTAGAGGAAAGGTTTAGTCAATTTATACTTTTCAATTGAAATACAATTAAGATCCAATAATAAATTCCCTTCCAATTAAAATTAAGGCCCGCCCTATTTGATCATTGTTGTAGATAGACTTTTGGTATTGAAAATTTGTATGAATGACTCTCAGTCTAATACATATTCCAATCACAAAGAGTCCATGTTTAGTAGTAAGTAAAATGCTCTTTCTCTTTCTTTGTCACATGTGTTGAAGCACTGTTATTCATCGACAACCACAATGATCTATGTTACCTCAGGAGATTTGATTATTCAGAACTCTTTTTCTAAACTCTTGTGTGTATTCCTGCATACTTTGTCCTCTACCTTACCTCAAATTATACCAATCCATCACAATTTGTTGAATATGCCCCAATCGATAGAACTGCCCTTTTAATGCTGAAGTAAACTCATACCAAGAGGTTATAATTTTACCTTTTGTGGAAAGATCCTCTTGAGGTATTCTCTCCAACCATATGAGAGCGGTCCCTCCAAGTCGGACAGAATCCAACTAAATTTTGATGTTATCTTCGTGAATTTTGTAATCCTATAATAAACTTCTACTTGACAGATCTAATTAATCAAATTTTCAGCATTAAGTCCTCCATTGTAAATAGGTAATTCAAACTTAATATCAAGCTTTAATTGAGGCATATTGAATCAAAATTTCCCTCGGATTTATTTTTCTTTTCAAATGGGGAATGTAAAGAACCATCAAGAAAATATGGTGAAGATGGTGGAGTTTTAGGAGGGTCGTCACCACCTCCTTCTCCTTTACCTTTAGTATGATATGGGCCACCATGCTCACCCTTCTTCCGATCTTAGTAAAGCTCTTCCACCATTGTTTGCATTCTCATGAAAGCTTTAAGAAATTATTCTTTAGATGGGATTGAAGAAGCCTCATCCTCTCCTTTTGGTGAATCCATTCTACCTCTTCTTGAACCAATTTCTGGGTCAAATTATTCAAGTTCTCCTTCACCACGTTGAATCCTTGATCTTGTTAACATTCACACACTCACAATGCAATGGTTAAGCTGCTTTGAACCAAACTTGATCTAAAAATTTTTAGGATCTTTTTAACCATAAAAATTGCATGTGAAAATTGAATAATTAACCTCATAAAAAGACTTTAAAAATAAATATTTAAATGCTTAATCAATACCACATAAGAAAATAAATAAGTTACTATGCAAACGATAAAATTGTAGACAACATATGATAATGGAGTTTACCCCTCCTAGGATACGTCTTTGGGCTACTTCCAATGAGAAGGTCGATCTTATTAAGTCTTCAAAAGCTTACATACATGAGTTTTGGAAAAACTTATGAGTTCTACTAGTCAAACATAGAAACGAACTGCACCACAGTGTTCCTCTCAAAATTTTGAGAAAAATGAGTATAAACTTGACTATATTTGTCTGTAACCTCCTCTGGCATGCAAATGGAGACAACCCTCTGCTATGAATGTACGGTCTGTATGATCTGTACCTTATACCCTACCTCAGGCACTGTGCATAGCAAGGACAAACACTATTTTTTGTGGCTGGAAAAATGGGGCTTTTATGGTGTTTTAGGGCCCCAAAATGGTGTCCACGTGCCCCTTTTTTGGTCTTACAAATAAAAAAAAATTCTTAAGCATATCCCCCCGGTATGCTTCAACAGAATGGGTCGTATCCCATTGGTAAAGTGTCAAAATGGGGGAGCATAGGTCCTAGTGTCAAACCCGTGGGCCTTTCGCCTCCCCTTTTAACATGGAATGATATAATATATAATGGATACATGGTTGTTCGGTTGGATATGCGTTGTTGTGGCTTGTTTATTAGACTATTGGTTCAGTGAGTTGGCATATGTTTGTGTAAGCATTCGACGTTGTTGACCCTTTTCTTCGCAGGTATGATTTGGATCCGTTTATTTGATGTTATGTGGTGAACACATTACACTTGGGGCCAAGGGTTTATTCTTTAGCTCGTCCCTTTTTCAAAATAAAAAATCCTTTAACTTCAAATAGTAGCAAAGATCATATAGGGTAATAACCAATAAGAGGAGATCCTGGCTAGATGTTATGTGGTGAACACATTACACTTGGGGCCAAGGGTTTATTCTTTAGCTCGTCCCTTTTTCAAAATAAAAAATCCTTTAACTTCAAATAGTAGCAAAGATCATATAGGGTAATAACCAATAAGAGGAGATCCTGGCTAGGTGGATGTGGTGTAGAATTATGCAGAGAGGAGGTCGGGGGTTTGATCCTCCATGACTCCATATATTTTTGTCACCAAACCAACAAAGTTCCAACCAGGATGCCATGTGGCAGGCCTGGTTTGGTCCACATAACGCCTTCCCTGCCACTTGTCAACCTGCCATATGTCCAACTCATTTTCCATGTCACCTAGAACCCCCATGTGGCCTACTATAGGGCTACCACATCACTTGTCTACTAATTGTACATGCCACATGGCACCCTGTGGGTGTACCATGTGGCCCATTTTTTTCCATTTTTTGTCGTAATTTAAGAACTCAATAACTTTGACATCCAAAGGTTGTTTTGCGCGAAATGAACATTAGTGGAAAGCTCTTGAGGATTTCTACACTGTTGTAAGCTTCTTTTTGCATTTTGAATGCTTTAATTTTAATCGATCTTGGAGATCCTCTTGGATCACATACTTACTCTAGCAAAAAAATATTTATATCTGATATATCTCTCTTGATTGTCATTCCTAAAATATAGTTTGTATCCCCCAAATCCTTAATGTCAAATAGTGTTGAAATTTGAGACTTCAAATCATGAATCACATCCCTACTATTGCAATATATATATATATATATATATATATATCACCAACATTCAAAGTGATAACAAGTAAACCACCACCATCTTGTTTGTAACACACGTTGATTTGATTTGGATCCCAAAACATCCCAATCCCAACACAAATGAATCAAACTTTTATTACCACATGTAGGGACAGCGTTTCAAACCATATAAAAACTTTTTTAATTTGCAAGCCAATGATTATTTACCTTTTTCAATGAAGTGCTCTAGTTGTGTCATATAGATATCTGAGACTCAAGTCGTCATTTAGAAATTTTGTTTTTTCATCCATATGTTCTATTTCTAGATAAAAATTAATTGCTACAAATAATTGAAACTTGAGAGATGTTAACATAGCATATGAGTAAAAAATCTAACCAAATTCTAACCCCTCGGCCTAAGAATATCCTTCCATAACCAACCTTTCCTTCTACTTTTCAATACTTCCATCTAAACTGATATTTCTTTTGAACACCTAGATACATCCCATAGGTTTTTTTCTATTAGGAAATGGTACTAAGTCCCATTTATCATTATTTTTAAATGCACCCATGTACTCATCTATGGACAATCTCTAGCACTTGTTATCTTCTTTCTCTACTGCCTATTTCATAGTTCTAGGTTCATTTAGTGTATATACATCTATGATCAGATGGACTATAATTATTCCTATTTGGTTTCCTTCATTGTTCAGTGGACCTCCTTAAATTTTAGGATAGATATTCTTCCTCCTCTTACCAATTCCCTATGTCCTCCTCCTCAATAGGTCCATCATGAACTTCTTGTTCATTTTCTCATGCAACTTTCTTGCTCTTGGGTGGTAGTTGAATAACTAACTTCTTCTTGTCCTCTTTTGGTTGCATCACTATGGGAGAGATTTAAATTCTTTGAAAATGACATCTCTAAAATACAAAAAATTCTTAGCCATAGAATTGCAAAGCTTATACCCTTTCACACCATTTGGCATAGCAAATGAAGATACATTCATTTCCTTGTAATCCAAGTTCAATCATTTCTTCTTAGCTACATAAGCATATGCCTCACAACAAGAAATAGGAATATGTTGAAGTGAGGGTTTCTTTCTTGTATAGACATCCATAGGGGTCTTATTCACAAAAGCTAATATTGGAGACATATTGATCATGTAGCATGTAGTAGCAATCAATTATACATAAAAATTATTCTCCAAGCTAGCTCCACTGGTCATTCTCCTAGATCTCTCCATCAATGTCCTATTCATCCATTCTATTGAGGGGTATATGAAGTTCTCTTATTCCTTTCAATTCCATTCTCCTTGCGAAACTTATCAAACTCTGTAGAACAAAACTTGTCGTGATTATCAATTATCAACACCTTAATCTTCCTTCTAGTATGATTTTCCATGACAACTTAAAGCTCCTTAAATCTATTAAATCTATTAAAGACCTCATATTTATTTCTGAAAAGATATACCCACGCCCTTCTAAAATAATAATGAATAAATGACACATAATACAAATGCTTTGAAATTGAAAGAAATTTAACAAGATCAAATGCAAATCAAAATGAATTTATTTCAACAACCTAGAATATTTGTGAAAACTAGAATAAAATTGAACAAGACCATGTTTTACATACAAGTAATGCTCACAAATATCAAATTCAATACCACGATCATTAAATCCATCGACAAAGATTTTGTTTTTCAACACAAATAGGCCTTTCTCACTAGCATGGCCTAATCCCTAGTCCCATTGTGCTGTCTTATTTATAAGTAAATTGTTTTCTATATCTGAGACGATATTGTTGATGTTTGAGCAAAATCAGAGATGCTTGAACTTTAAAACTTTTATCAAACAATTTCAGCACTTATGAATTTCATAAATCAGCCACATATGAATCTTTATATTAGCCACATATGCATATAATAAATAAATCATCCACATAAATCAATCAACCATAAGAGACAAGATATACCCTAGGAAAACCCTCCAAACATGGAGGATGAAACCCAACAATTCTTTGAGTATGATAGATAGATTTGCAGAGAATGGTTTACAACACATCAACATATTTACCAATAAGAGATATCACCTCAGAAGTAGAGAAGAGAGATCCAATGCAGCCCTACAAAAACAAGTATATGCAACTGTATTGAACTTTCCATATGCCTAGCATATTAATAACACGCCAAAAATCCTAGCATGCAGAAGGTAGAACATTGGAGGCTTAGTAAAGACACCGAGAGCAGCACATAGTGCATTCACAAGTAGGAGCTAACTAGAACTCCCTCCATGCAAACATTATCACCCTTCCTTTCCTCAAGTATATTTAACAGAATGCTCATTGTCTTGAACTGAAAGTGAATTGAATTGAACTGAATGTTAACTTACTTGAACTGAATGTGAATTGAACTCGATATTTAACTAACTAATGATTACTTAGTTAACATGCTAACTTAAGTGCCATTAGTGCTTCACTCTTAGTGCCATCCATGCACAATTTTTATTAAATTTTGCATGGATCTCTTTATTTAACTGATGCATGCTGGTTGATGAACATTAAGATCTTCTTTAATTAACTGATTACATTTATTAATAGTTCAACTGATACTTTGGCTGAGGCCTTGATTGGTGCATTCATATTTTACTAAATATTTATAACTTGAGTTCACTCAGACATTTGCATAGGCAATTCAAATTTCTCTTTCTCTACGATTTTATCTCATTACCATTAAATAATTAATGCATGGTCCATATGTGTGTTATTTATCCATATTATCATATCATACCCAGAATAATTATTCCATACATACTGATGATCATATATATTACTTTGGGCCATATAGTCATATGCTAAAGTAATTCACTCTAGGAGTAGATAAGCCCTAAAGGATACTTATAGCACTTAGTGACCATGACTAAAAATATATCACATAGTATAACCACATGAATTTATACAACACAACTCCATCTCCATAATTGGAGATCCATTCTCATAGCGTACTGTCTATGAGAATATTTGACTTGGTACAACATAAGTCCACGATATTGATACAATGCAAAACTAGTCTTGATACAACACAAGATTCCAATCTTGATACAAGACAAGATCACAGTACATACATCCCACCTAAATACACAAGGACATATATACCACTTGATACAACACAATGTCCTGACCTCATACCATACAAGTCTTGGAGAATGACTTCTAATGTTGTACAATCAACAGAGACCTCCCCCGATCGATAAGTAATGGTCATATGAGAGGAGAGAGTACAAGATAAGGCCTCGCCTATGCTTAAATCAAGGTAAGTTAGAGCGCATATGATTGTCGACAGATGACATGTCCAGTTGGTGGGTTTTTTTGTACCGCTCATGTGCCCACTATGTGGCCTAGAGAGGTGGTCAAAGGGAGTGCGCACCACAGCATGCGTCCCTCTCCTATGGCGAGCAATAAGAACCCCATAGCATGACATTGAATGCTATGACTAATGCTTTGGTGGTTGTTGGATCTAATGTATATTGAGATCTAACAAACACCAAAGCACCCGCTGCAACATTCAATGTTGGGCTATTGGGTGCTTATTGGGAGCTTTATAATACTCGCTTGTAATATTTTAAAGTAATTCTATTTTAATTTTTATATGTGATGAAAACTAACAATTTTAGTGGAATACATTTTAATATATTATAATATAATTTGAGTATGGAAGTTACTAGACAGGCATGCAATTAATTGACAAAGATCTGAGTTTTGGCAGTAATTAAATCTTCAGCAATCTTCATGAAGACAAGTGGCCAGTCTTGAGGAGGGATTTAGTTATTTAGTTATCAAAAGTCCTAGGCAAGAAAGGAGAGGGCCGTCAGAGAGCACCAGAGAGGGATGGTGTAGGCTCAAAAGGTAAAAAGGGGGAAATAACAAAGAGCTGCCAGTGAACATCTGAAGATGTTAGGCTCTGGAGCTAAACCGACAATAAACTTCTGAGGATTTAGGTTATGAAAATAACTATACTTGAACTGAGGACTGGTGGTAACTTGGAGCTGAAGAAAGTGAGACCTAAACTCAGAAATTTGGGCAAGGGGGTGGAATTCTTGTGGATAAGGAATTCTCAGGTTTCCTAAGGCTAGGTGGTGTGTGACTATCAACTTCCAGATCAAGACAAAATTATATATATGTTCTTTATACTAAACTTTCTGGATATTTATAGTTATGGAATATTTCTTTGTTTATATGTTAGCTTTACATTATATACAAATTGCCTATGTACCCAAAAACAAACACAAAAATCTCAGATTCGAGTTTATTTGCCTCTAATGTACAATACATATTTATATATTTTGTATGTTTTCTAAGTGGGTAAATATTTTTATTCAAACCCTATAAATTAGCACCATACCCTTATTAAGTCGAAAATGGTAAACCCTGTTACAAACCCTAGAAGTATCTAAGCTCTGTTTTCTCCAAATGAAAGAAAGTTGTACGAATACAAATATAATCTGTAGTAAATTATAGAATATGCTTCTCCAGTGAAATCTAGTTAATCGTTTTGTCTCAAACCCTAGAAGCATACATTTGGTTGATTTTTTCAAATGAAAGAAAGAAACCACGACTACAAATACAGTCTATAGTAAATTACCGATGATGCTTTCCTTGTTTAAACTAATTAACCGATTTAGCCAAAGAATAAATTCTTCTGGTACAAGAATAAATTATTATGAACTTAACGTTGAATACAAGTCACCAAATAGCCTGAAATTAACCCACTCTTAGTTACTTCTGAAGAAAAACTCGGATATATATACATATAGAATGTAAAATGCCTGAAAAAGTACCCTAGCATTCAACGAAAGTATAGCCGCATGCAAATATTTTTACACAAACTGTAGAGTTATAACCCTTTAAAAGGAGGAAGGCCATGGTCTACAAAAGTTAAGAAATTTTACAGTGAGAAGCCATGCCAGCTTAAAAACTCAGCTCCACATTCGTCAATGAAATACCAAGAATCATCATGTCTCAGTACTCCCGCTGTCAAGTGGTACTTGTACACGGTGCCCCTTCTTTGCTTTAACAGAACAAGAATGGCAAAGAAGTTAAACATGGGACTTACCCGTAGTTTCATGTCAATCCATCTCAGTGCAGCGTTCTCTTTGACCATAGACCTAATAAAGGTGACCATGAACGAATGTTAGCACCTCTTAAATCTCAAAGGAAGAAATAATTAAGACTAATAAACCGGTAGGAGTTGTTTTACCTATAAGAAATAAGAACAAGAACAAGACGAGGAACGATTGGTTTTGTTTTTTACTCTGCTGATGTTGCCGTAAGATATTTTAGTTGATTGCAAGGAAACACAACAGAGTAACCCAATGCCTGTCTGAAGGAGTATACATTTCTTGGAAGGATTCCAGGCTAAACGAAACAACACCAATCCACTGAGGGTTTGGAAATTACAGAGTTTCCTAGTAGAACTCCATCGCTAGTCAAAATTGGGGTAAGAGTGCTTTGTAAATATTGTTGGGTAGGGTAAAAGCAGGTCTGAGTACGAAGGTAAGTAAAGTGCGGGCTAGTTGTCAACCATTATGACTCTCGGGTCAACTTCTTACCTTTTATTTTTTTTATTAATACCATTCCAAACTTCAAAAGTCAGGTTATATCATTTTATACCAAGGAAACAAGCTAATATTAGAGTTTAGGTAAAGGGATAATAGGACCTATAGTTGTTCAACTTAATCTGTGACTAGAACTTTGGAGTCCAGAAAGAGAACCTGCAACAGATGTTTGAAGAAGCTAGCTTGATACTAAATAAGTCACTAGATTAAACTCTCTATCATAACCGTCTAGAGATATAAGAGTCATATACACCCGTCTAGAAATATAAGAGTCATGTGCTCAAAACTTAAACTTCAACTAGCAAGATTTGGATGAAGAGTTGAGGGTTTAAGCTATGTTTCACTCCATTATGTGGTGTTAGAACCTAAGACCTAAGAGTCTTTTTCTTTTAAAAAATAAATAAACGATGTAACATGTACATTATAATGTTTACTAGGTTTGTTACAAGCCTCTCCTATAATTGATTGATTTTATGTAGGGAATATAAATGTCAGAAATTTCCTTAACCACTTCTCTTTGATGGTCATTCTTTCTTATCAGATACACATGGTTGACGGAGTTACAGACATCATCTCTTTAGAGAAGGGATGCGATGGCGGTTATTTCAGCTAATTCGTTAATTGTAAGTCTTGATGTCGATCAACGTTCAAATTTGAACCCTTCCTAGCCCTTTCAAAGGGTTATGTCCCTTCCTAGAAGTGTAAAGTTAAAATTTCTCTCCAATTCTGAATTTTACACTTCAAATTAATAAGGACATAATTCATATCAGCGTTTCAAAAGAAGGGAAACATTTGAAATTACCCATCCATATAATTTTTTCAAGATGTTGAAATTCCTATGCTATAAAGTTTGACTCCTCATTCAAAATATTAGAAATATCATTAATTGTAATCACTCACTCACTCGTGTCATGCACTCAGTGCTTGGCTATGCAAGATGGTGAGTGATGACTGACGACTATGAGGCACTGGCCATGAGGATGTGAATCTGAATTCCCAGTCACTTGGGCCTGCGATATAATGTGCAACAATGTGTCAGGAGCTGTGGTTGTAATAATAGAGAACACCTACTAGTCTACTAACAAGCCTGAAACAAGCCAAAAACTTTGTGCCTACTACCTATGTGAACCTAGCTACCAATGTCCACTCATTTTTCATCAAAATGAAATTCAAATCGTTGGTTTGATGAGCCTTCCTCTACAATCGTTGGTTTGATGAGCCCCACTCTTTTTTTTTTGCATGAATATCACAGGCTCACAACAATAAGCAACACTCAATGCCATGCAACTACAAATAATCACATGCAGGATCACAAACTATGCAAAGGTCGATTTATGCATTGATATAGAGAGGTGTCACTAGGAACACCATATGGAGAAACAATGAGTTAGAGAAAACATTTTGGACCAGATCACTGGTTAGTAATAAAATTAAACAAAAACAATTTTTGGCTCAAGAATAGTCTTCAATTTGATGGGTGGTGTGATCATGATGTAATATCGCTCCATCCTTCCAAACATTTGTGGTTTCTCACAACGTTTGTCCTTGGTGCTTGCCACCAAAATACCTATAAAGATTACCTATATTTACATCCTCTTCTCTTCAAATCTTCATATCATAGTCATAACTAAGGATTATTATGCACACACATCCTCACCTTATAAAATTTGAAATTGGGTCAAGGCACAGAAACAACCATAAAAATATCAAATGTGTCAAGAGGAAAAGAGTAAGAGACAACTACAACTAAGTCTTATATTAAATTTAACATATAAATTTATTTAATTTAACACTATCAAGTGATATTTTAAAGCAACTTAGTCTTAAGTGGAAAGCAATTATTGGAGGGTCTGGCCGGCATAAGCAAAACATTTTCGACATAGAGGTAGATACATTAATTGTTTTCATTAAAAATAACTTAAATTTCCTTCCACTGACAATAGATTTTTCAAATAGTGGATTGGTACAGAACATAGAAAATTTTAGAGCCTTGAGTTCTTAATTATTCACACTTGGAACTTTCTCAAATCCATCCATTAATAGACTTCTTTTGGTGTTTTGCTTCAATTTGAAAAGAAGATTGTTGAGACTCATGCATGCAACGAGTTGCAAGGCTCCAATTGACTTAGGCTTGATTTCATTACCCCTCCATCCCATGCCTATATGTTGTTGCAAACAAGAAAATTTGATGCCCCAACCCTAGTGATGCTAGGGTTGCTAACTTGCATGGTATGTAGGATTTTTTTTTAATGTTTTCATAGTTGTGTATTATTTTTTCTTAGGCGCCCAATGCTCATCATTCTTACATCTCTTAGGCTTGGTTGGCTGCCCTCCATCATTCTTAAGTGATTCTCTCATGGTTCTAGTTTTTTTTTTAAAGATTCTATCTAGTTACAACTTCATGTACTATGCATAAGATCAGGTAGGTACCCCAATATGATTATTGCATATTCTAAGTAGTTTTTTTTGTATATTTAAGTGTGCTCCAATTCAAAAAACCCTAATGGCTAGTGGCCACCCCCTCTCTCGTATTAAAAGGTTTGTCGTCATTTCCATTAGAAAAAGTACAATACCAGCATCTCAGAATTTATATATCCTTCTCACTGTTTCCCTTTGCAAGATGTACAACGCTGGCATCTGTTTCGGATTTATGTTTCCTGCACAGTAAACATAAAGTACATTAATGCCTTCTATTGTCGGTGAGCTACAAGCATCCACCTTCTGCATCATATGGTATGTACTTTAAACCAAACGTCACCTTCTGTATCATATGGTATGTACTTTAAACCAAACGTTTGACAAAACATTAAATACTCTATTGTCACTCCTCCTTGCTATTGGTTATCTTAACCTATAACATAAGACTTTCGACAGTTTTTAGTGGGAGTCTGAAGAGAAAGTTGGCCAACAATATGATTTTCTAGTCGACTGTTTAACACTTTTGTAGTTTTGATAATGACACTATGTGTAATATTCATTCTCTATAATATATATCATTTATTAGAGTGGAAGATTAAACACACTAAACAACATCTTTTACTAAAATGGAAAATGAAAGACATATTTTACTAAAATGGAAAATGAAAGGCATCTTCTACTAGAGTGGAAGATGGAAGATGAAAGACAGTAAATAGTATATACTATTTAGCAGAAGTTAAAAGAGTAATTAAGATTGATGTAGGGTTTTGATTGTTGTGAAATTTTATGATGACAACAATTTTAATATTTATTTTATCATTATAAGTACACTTTTTTCAAAAGATTAAAAATGTATTTTTTGCGTCGAGAGGCGCTCTACAGCGCAGCATGGGGGAAATCTTGTAACGTGATGTAACGTTAGTAACGTTTGTAACATGTTGGCAAAAAATAATAGTGATAGTGAATATTATGGGAGAGATCTTGTAATGTGATGTAACGTTAGTAACGTTTGTAACATGTCGGAAAAAAATAATAGTGATAGTGAATATTATGGGAGAGATCTTGTAACGTGATGTAACGTTTGTAACA
>LPNX011076733.1:1000682-1159367 GCA_001517045.1 Pseudotsuga menziesii
AAATATTATATTTATAAATTAATTACTAATTAATTTCTAAATAAAATTAAATCATTTTAGTGTATACCTTTAGCACAAAGAAATAAAATTTAAAATTTAAAATCATAAAGCATCAATAAAATCATAAAATTATTTATTTAAATAATAGTATCAATTTAAATTTCTATTGGTAACTAAACTTGTTTTTAAAAGTTTAAATTTTAAATTTTATAAATTATAAATATTAATACAAACTATTACTTAATAAACTTTTGTTTCTGATGTAATAATGTTAGAAGTTGATGAATATTGGAATTGTGTAAAGATATGAGATGTAAGTGTAGGATGTAACACACATAAAATAATATTATATAATTATTTTTAACAAATTATATTGTCTTAAATATTTAAAAAATAGAGTAGCTTTTTTTATTTTATGTTTTGGATTTTTTTAATTGGAATCTCTTTTAAATTTATTTTGATAAAATCTAAATTTGTAAGTGTTTAAATTGTGTTTTTGAATTCATAAATAAATTTAAAAAATACTCTATTTAAAATACATCATTTTTAAATAATAGATTCAATATAATTGATTACAATTAATTATACAATAATATTATTTTATTTTTCTTACTTCTTGCAACTATCTTCTACCTCCACCTCCTACTTCGAGTAGCTTTTTATAAGGTGAAGCAGAAACTTTATTAATTAAGTGAGAGACAAAGGTTTACTAAGTACTATCTTATATTAATATTTGTAATTACAATTTGAATTTGATTTATGAAATTTAAAATTAAGATTTTCAAAACAAGTTTGATAACATCATTACAAAACTATTATCTAAATTTAAATATGAAGTTTTATTTATTATTATTTTTATTTGTTTATTTAATTTGATTTCAAAGACATTTCACTATTATTCTTATTAAAAAGTAATTAGAAACATCACACTTTAAAAAACCAGAGTGATTAAAAAAAGGAGTAAAACTTGATTGTTTCATAAATTTTCATTTTCTATACTAAAAACACATATAATTCCCCAAAAAAACTCATTTTCTAGACGATTTCAGGAAAATTTAAATTTTTTTTTTAAATAATAAAAATTTTGATATAAAAACAAATCAATGTGATATTGTATAGTTTAAAGAAAATATTTGATTCAAGTTGATATTTCATAATTAAAAAGAAATAAAATGATTACAAAATAAGAATATTTAGATTGAAATAGAATATATATACATGTGGATGGTTTATCAATATCTCCAAGTGAGGTATCTTTAGCAATGGAAAATGTGATTTCATGATTATGTTTAAAGATACTTAAAAAAATTGGAAGAGAGAAAATGGATGGTATATATCTATAAAAATAAAGAGATGTATGTTACAAATAATGTCATTGTCAAAATCCTACAACAATATATTTTTAAATATTATGATAATAAAAATTATATTAAAAAAGTTGACACACAATCAAAATTTACAAAAACTTTCAAGTAACAATAAGGTGACCTAGAATACCCTACAAAACTTGAAACCCTATCTAGTATCATTAAATAATATGCTTAAGAGTACATATTATTTGCTAACTTTCATCTTTCATGTGTACCTATAATGATGAAGGATGTATCCCTATAATGATGGGGTTGAATGTTATACATGGTGTCATTAGCAAAACTCTTAGCAACATCATTAATGGAAACCCACAACAACATTAATTACTTTCTAAAGAGTTTATATTATTAGGTGTCTTTCATCTTCCACTCTATTGTTTGTTGTGTTTCATTTTCCACTCTAGTAAAAGATTATAGTAAAAGATATATATCTATAATGATGGAGAGATGAATGTTACAAATAGTGAAATGGTGTCATTATATGTAACATACCCAATTTCCATTTTACCTTCTGAAAATGGGGTATAAAATTTTTCCTTACACATCTTTTAAATTACCAAGACTATTAGTGCCAATGACTATTTGTCAACTATATATTCATATATAAAAAGATATTTAATTAATACACTATTATCTCATCTAAAGAATAACAACAAAGTCATCATCACACTAGTCTCTTTATAAAACATATTTTATTTATATATAGTCTCCAATTCTTAAATCCTTTGTACATCCTTCCCCATAATCTATAATAATACCATGTTACTATTCTCCTTTCAAGGTATTAAATGTATACTTGTTGAGATATAATATTTCGTGAACATACAAACGTTTACTAGTATTTAAAATATTATCATCAATCATTCATTGATGAAAACGCGTTACTATTATTTTAATTTCTCTTATAACATGAAGAGTCATATGTTTCAAAGTCTTGACATTCATATTTAGATAACAAGATTCATAATCCACTCATTATGTACAAATAAAGAAGTGAGTATTCTTTTAGCAATACATGATTGTGAAGCAATAACTTGGGTCAATTGTCAGAAATAAGCCACATAAGATATACATGCAAAAGAGAAACACCAATATACGTAGTTCACTCCAACAAGGGGCTACGCCCACCAATAATTGTTAGTATTTTTATTATTTTATTCAACAAGAAGGATACAATTCTGCAACACATTCATTGCAATCTGTTTCCCATTTTTATTTACAAAGTGTCTTAGAGAAAAAATACACTTACAAACTAATATTTAGCCTTATTGTAAGGCATTCCATAAACAAATGCCATCTAAATTAATTTAAAAACCTTTTACTTTAACGATCCAAAAATATATTTAACATCTAATTAAAAAAATTCAACCCTCATTTAAATCTTAACAAAAATCAACCCTTTAAAATATCTTTCATGGTACTTTTATATAATAGGATTTGTACTAAAGACTTACATACATATAAATTACTAAGATTCCAAAACTTAATTTTAAGATAATATTTAATCATGAGAGGTGCATTCCATTATAAATAATAATAAATCATCTTCCATGTGGAGAAGTTATTCCACCTTCTTAAAAATAGAAAAGCAAGATATACTAATCTCTTTTCTTCTGCTCGACATACAATGCTAACATTTTCACTGTAGCCTGCTCCTCTTCATTATTATGAGTGTCAAGGTAGAAACTCTTCATGGTGTCGCCATTAAAGGCCATCTCTTTGGATCTTCATACCCCTTAACAATAAATCTTCCATAAAAAGAGGATGCTATGAAAGGTTATCACCAACGAATTCTCAATTCTAAATACCCCTTAACTGCCATAGATGAGTGGTTTTTAATTAATACAAACAACCCATTTTCCTTGTATGCGTGTGTTTATATATATATATATATATATATATATATATATATATATATATATACACCTTTACAAGATGAACTGGTCTTTTTTTTAGGAAAGAACCCTAACTACCCTTCGAGACTCTTGTTGTAATCTCTCAGATCACATAAGGTTACCAATAATACATACTAAAACATAACTATAAATAAGAGACAAGAGACAAGAACAGATAGGAAAACAGATTATATTAATGTAATGAGTTCATACAAGGTAGAGAACTGAACTAAGTTCTTGCTTGGCTCAACATCCTAATATATACAAGTTACAAACAGTTACAAAAATAACTACCTGTCGGTTTGGTGAACCGACACGACTGTTAGTTAAGTCGACTAATCTTCTAGTTTAGTCAGCCGACCGACTTAGTCGGCCTGATCAACTAAGTTGGCCCATCGACTTAGTCGGCTGATCGACTAAGTCGGTCTTCGTTCAAGTCGACTTCGTCGACTTGCTCCTTCTACATCTCCCCCACGAACAAAATGTTTCTTCGTCCCGAAGAAACAGGGAGGTACAAAATTTGAAACTCTGTAGAATCAATCATACTTGCTCATGATGTGGACTGTGCAGATGGATGGTCGGTCTTCTCTGGACGCAGACTTCGACAATGGTTGGTGCTGTGATGGCAAGATGATGCTGAAAGTCGGTCCAACTCTGCAATGCCTTCTAGATATCGATTGTTAAGGTAGCGAGACTTGAAAGTATCGACATCTTTTCGGACATGGGAATTTCTGCGATGTTCTCCATGTTAGGACCCAACAAGTTGTTTTGCTCTTCTGCAGCATTGATGAGTCATTTCATCTGTGGGAAGATGATGTCAACTTTCTCTAGATTGGGAAGGGCTTGTTGAACCCACTGATTTGCCTCTCTTTCTAGCTTCTACAGTTTGTTGGTCTCCATCACAATTTGTTCTTCAATGGTCTGCCTCAGTTCTGCCTCTGTCGACTTCCGGCCCTCCAAAGCCTGAATGCCCTGTCATGCCTGCCTTGTCTGCTGATAGACCTACCCATAGTGAGTAGGCCAGTCTCGTAATACTTCCTCAGTGACAACTGATTCTTCCATATGATCCTGTAGAACCTTATATGCCTCCGAGAATGCAGTGTGTTGGGCCAGGAGCAGTCGAACAGTCTCCTCCTTTTGTTCTTCTTTCGTCTCTTGCATCTGGCTCTGGATGGTCGCTACCATCGTCTCCAAGAGCTGATATGCTCTTTCAAGTGGTCGATCTGTGTCGACGTCGATCGGGCCTGGTATCACGGTCTGGACTAGAGCTCTGCATCTGCCGAGAAACTCGACTTCCTCTGCATTTTTGGCGACAAGCTCTTTATTTTTTCGATCTGTCCTTTTCTTTGACTCTTTGGCCACAGTTTTAAGGAGTTGGCCGACCTCTGTGTCGTTCAAGGAACTTGCATCCCTTAGGCTAATCCGGAGACCGGATGTTCTATGCTGCTCTTTCTTTTTCTGCTGTTTGTCTGGCTGTTGCTCTTGGGTATCTGTAGCAGTTGGGTTGGGTCTGTGGTGGGTGGAATGGAGGTCGAGGGTTTTTCTGGTTGGTTAGGTGGTATAGAAGTCGAGGGTTTTTCTGTTTGAGGAGGTGGTATTACCACTTCCGGTTGTGAAGATGACGGTGGTTGTGATGGGTTTGGCTGTACTTCTGGTGGTGGATATTTTGATGGTGGTGGTGGTGGTGAAGGAGGTTGTGATGATGGTGGTGTTGGGGACAGAGTGGGGGTATGGACAGGGGTCGAGGGATTGGGCGGGGTGTGTTGTGAGCTTTGGTCGGAAGAGATACCTGCTTCCGAAGGTGTAGTGGGTAGGTCGCCCTGGCCGTCGGTGTTGCTTGGCTCTGTGACCGACTTTGATGTTCCGATTACATCACCTTGTTGGTCTCGGGTGAATGCCATTGTAACCGTTGCATAGGGTTTATTGTTTGCATAGAGAGGAGTTTGGGTTTGTATTTTCTGGGCCGACTTAAACAGTCCAGGAAGTGTCACGAAGAAAGCTTTAAGCTCAGCGTCCTGGTCGACCCTGGCTCTGAGTGCCTCCGGGATGGCGCATTGATATTCCTCAGGGGGACTGTCTGCCTGCTGTACTTGTGCTTGTTCCTCGACTATGGTTATCGGGGATGGGGGGGGAGGGGTCGACACAAGGTCGACCACATTTTCAAATCTCTGTGTCATTTTTGCTTTCTTTGGCCGACCCTCCGGAGCTCCTACGTCCAGGTACCGTTGAAACTGAACTTCAACTGACACTTTATTTGCACGGGCATCCTCGACAATGTCGATGGCTGCGGCTGCTAGTTCCTCCTCATCGTCAGACGAGTCAGCCAGAATAAGCTTGCGCTTACCCCTACCTTGTTGTAGTTTTTGGGCTTTGATGTTTTTCCTTGCGACAGCTATCTCCTTAGCCAATTTCTTGATGATGCTTTTAGATAAAGAATATTTCGGGTCGTCTCCTTCAACTTCACCTGTCGGTACTTGAGTGGGGTTGACGGTTGCTGGAGCCGGAGGAGTTGTCTGTTGCTGTGGTTGTTGTTCTATCGGCTGGGGGTTGACTACCTTTGCAGTCAGAGGTTTGACAGTGATATGTACCCGACTAGTGGGCACGGCCGGGGTATCCTCCGACACAAATGTGCTAATGTATAAGTTAAGCTCGTAGTCTTCTTCCTTTTCTTGGTCGGTGAGGGGCTCTATGATGGAGAAGTCGACCTGTTTGGCAGCCTCTGGAATTGGTATCTTTGTCTATGCTTGTCTGGTCAACTCTCGAAAAATATGCTCGACCGTTGGATAGTAGTCGAGGTCCTGTGCTTTAGGGTCTTGATCTCGCATGTACCATACTGATGTATGATCTAGTTCTAACTGGATATGAGACTCAGCAGGGAGGTTTCGTCGGATGTTCTGGGGCACCCTCCACCTCGTCGTGCGAACCTTCAGCTGCTGGAACCAATTTTCCAAGAAGACTTTCCCCTGTGCCAGCTCATGCAGGGTGCCTTTTTGTGAAAATGGTTTAAAGCGGTGCATTTGGAACTTGGTTGGCTCCCGGAAGGCTGGACTACCTTCCGGACAAATATGGTACATAACAATCCAGAGAATGAGAGAGGGGAACTTGATCATACCTCCCGTCTCCTGGCATCTCTCGCAGATGGTTTTGATCATATCGGCAACATAATCTCCCCATCGGTAGATCCGACCGTCGGTCGCGATGGTTTCGACCGCTTCCAACATCTCCAGTTTAAGGTCGCTGCCCCGACCTGCCAATGTAAGGGTGATTGCTATGATTTTAGCCACGATTTGTGGCGTCCTTGTCGCAATCTGTCCAATCATCAATCCTTTGGAATTCTTGCCCGACGGTGAGCCCGTAAGTTCTTGGACTAACCCGTATTTGATCCCAATAGGTACAGGGCTGCCTTGGTTGGACAGACCCGTAAGCTTGGAGATAATATTCCCGGTGATGTCCATCAGCTGGTTGAAGTAGAATCGGCCGTTATGGTAGCGACTGATAATGAATTTAACAGCTGCTTCCTTCATCCCACCGAAGCTTGCCATCAGTGGTGCGTTAGGGTAGTTGAAAATGCTGCTCTTCCGAATTTTCTCAGTGGCTTGGGTCATTCTGTTGTCAACATAGGCCCACTCTTGGATCTCTTGCCAGAGTTTCTAGAATGGGCCCTCCTGGACCTTTGCGTTTTTGATGTTCTTTAAGCGGTTGAGCAAGGGGGTGTCTTCTTTTTGCATCTCCTTTGCCTTGGCCGCAGCTCTGGTTAGTTTGGGTGCCATTGTGTTGGACTGGTTGGGGTTTTGACAGGGTTCTTGTACTTTGGTCGACTGAGATGGTGGGTGCTCTGAGGGTAATGGGTGTGGTGAATGAACCTTCGACTATCCATTATTTATAGGCATGGGTGTGGTTGAGTGTCGAAATGGGTGTATTAATGGCGGACTTGACCGTCCAACTGTAATACTTGAGGGCGACTTAATAGAGGATCTGTTTTGGCACTCGAGGCCATCAATGCGTGATGGGACTTTCGAAGTCGATGGTCGGTGTCGTTGGTGAAAATGGTTGGCCTGACTGGTTGATGAAGATGGTCGATGATGGTGATGTCGGTTGTCGAAGTAGCGAGTTGCTGTCATGGTTGGATGTATTATTTTGTTTTTGGAATTTTTCTATCTTTTTATGAGTTTTGATTGACGGTTAAGGTCATTATTTGATTTTTTTTTTTTCAGTTTCTGTAACGTTTGAGTCAAGCTCCATTAACGAGCCTCCGAAATACTAGGCCCTGTAATGTCTTCAGTCGGACTGAGCCATTGGGATGTATTTCTTCGACAACGTAAGGTCCCATCCATTCTGTGTGTAATTTCTTGGGTTTTCCTTTGACTCGACTATTATAAAGTAAAGCAAGGTCGCCGGACGAGAGGTTTTTGTTTTTGATTTTACGGTCGTGCCAGGATTTCTGTTGTTGTTTGTGAATTTCCTGATGCTGGGTAGCCATGATTCTATGTTCTTCTAGCTTACTGAGTTGAAATAGTCGGTCCTTTATTGCCTGTTCGACATCGACATGTAGTATCTGTGCAATAATAGGTGTCTGCTGTCGAAAATGTAGTGGGATGCCTGCTTCTTACCCATAGACTAGTCGAAAGGGGGTTTGATCGGTCAACTGCTTATATGCTGTCCTATATGCCCACAGAACCACAGGGATTTTTTTGTCCCAGTCATCTTTGTCGGTACTGCATATTTTGGTTAACCCTTTTGTTAGAGTTTTGTTAAAAGCTTCAATCGCACCATTCGACTGAGGATGATATATAGTGCTTTGTCGGTGGTCGATGTGAAACTAGTTGGTCAAATTTTTGATGGTTTTGTTGATAAAGTGTGATCCTTGGTTGCTAATCAATGTGAGTGGGCATCCAAATCTAGTGATAATGTTTTCGTAGATGAACTTAGCAGCTACCTCACTTGAACATGTATCGATGGGTTCAGCTTCTGCCCATTTGGTGACATATTCCACTGCCGTGATAATATATCTTGCACCTGATCGTTTGGCTGGGATAGGGAACGGTCCTATGAAGTCTATAGCCCAAATTTCGAAGGTGAGACTAGGGTTTACAGATATCAAGCGCATTTCTGTGCTCGGCAGAGGTCGACCAAGTCATTGGCATCTATCACATCGACTAACAAATTTTTTTCAATCTTTGTGGATTGTCGGCCACCATAAGCCCGACTGTTGGATTTTTCTTGCAGTTGTATCCGCTTGAAAATGTCCTCCTGCAGGCCCATAGTGTGCTTCATGCATGATTTGTTCTCTCTCATGGGCGAGTACACAATGTCTGAGAATGTCGTCTAACCCCATTTTGTACAAAAATCCATTGATGAGGCTGTAGGGTGCAGCCTTCATTGCTAAGATTTGTTTCTTCTTGGTGTTCAGGCCTTCTGGTGCCTGACCTGTCTCTAAGAACTGAGCTATTTCTTCTATTTCTTTGGGTACTACTTCTATGCGAAATAGATGTGCATCCGGCAAGTCGTCATCGACTCCGGTCGGTTCCTCCCCTGTGTCCATATGGGATAGGTGGTTGGGCCCGACATTTAGCTTTCCTGGTCGAACCACTACTTCAAACTCAAATTCTTGAAAAAGAAGTAACCATCGACAAATTCTTCCATGATGAAGGGGTTTATCAACAAGGTACTTCAAAGCTTGATGGTCGGTATAAAATATGAAAGGATTGGCCAATAGGTAATGTCGATACTTTTGGAGGGCAAAGACCATACCTAGGGATTCTCGTTCAGTGGTCGAGTAGTTTCTTTCAGCTTTATTTAATTTTCGACTGCTGTATACTATAGGGTAATCCATCCCATAATCCCCTGGTTGAGTAAGGATGGCTCCAATTGCGATGCCCGATGCATCGATATGTAGATGAAATTTGGTCGACCATTTTGGAAATTTAAGTATGGGGGCTTCGACCAGTTTTCTTTTTAATTTGTCGAAGGATATTTAGCATTCTTCTATCCATGTAAACTCTTGATCTTCTTTTAGAATTTCTTCCAGAGGGTAAGTCATATTGGAATAGTGTCTGATGAATTTTCGATAGTATCCTGTATGGCCCAATAACACCCAGACCTGTTTAGGGTTTATTGGGGGTTTTAGGTCAAGGATGATTTTTATTTTGGCAAAGTCGACCTTTATACCGTCTTTGCAGACAATATGCCCTAAGAGAATGCCTATGGGAGTCATAAAAGTACATTTCTTAATATTTAGGGAGAGTTGTATCTGTGGACATCTCTCTAGCATAAGTCGGAGCCATGTGCAGTGATCCTTTAGGGTGGAATATATAGTCCAATCGTCAAAGTATACTGCCATGGTCTTATAGATATACTCTTGGAATGTTTTGACAATAATTCGAGAGAATACTATAGGTGCATTCTTCAACCCAAAAGGCATAACTCTATAAGCAAAAGACCCAAATTCACATACAAATGTTGTTTTCTTTTGATCCTCTTTTGCTATGGGTACTTGATTATATCCTAAAAATCCATCTGTAAATGAATAACATTCATGGCTTGCAACTTCATTCAGGATTTCATCAACATAGGGGGTGGGGAATGGATCTGTGAGTGTGACTTTGTTGAGCTCCCTAAAGTCGACACAAATTCTTAACCTGGTCGAGTCATGTTTCTTGGGTTGTACGACCATGGGACTTGCCCATTCAGACTAGTCGATGGGGTAAATGATCCTTGCTGCTAACATGTTGTCTATTTCCTTCTTAACTATCTCCTTATACTTATGAGCTAGTTTGTAAGGTCGTTTCTTGACAGGTCAAACATCAGGTTTAGTATCTATTTTCATTTCTCCCATTTCCTGTACTAATCCTTTTAAGTCTTTGTAGTCCCTTGCAAAGACATCTTGGAATTCTCTAAGTAAGTTGATGATTTCGGTGGTTTGGTGTTCGTTCCAGTAGTCCCCAATCTTAGCTATTTTTGGATGATCGTCGGTTGATGATTTCGGTGGTTTGGTGTTCGTTCCAGTAGTCCCCAATCTTAGCTATTTTTGGATGATCGTCGTTTGAAATGTCGACCTCCTTAGTTTTCACTTTGGCATCCAGCCACTCTGGTGCTTTAGCTTCATTGATCGGCTGACTTCCTTCTTTGAACTGTGAGAATGTTGCTGGAAAGTCGCCTGCAGTCATTCTGTCAAGGTCTGGTTTGTCAGTGGTCTCGACTTTCAGGATTGAGTAGATTGGTTTGGTTGTTTCAATGTGGTTAGGTTTCCATCTAAAGCTCTTTCCTGTGGTGTGTTCATTTTCTAATTGTAAGCATGTCAACTATGATTTTGAGTTAGCTTGTATCTTGTTACAGTCCTTGATTTGTCGATGGTCTTGGACAGGTTGTTTTGCTGTCGGTTGAAGAAACTGTTTGATTTGGTGTGCTGTCCCAGCCAATCTTTCGTTTTGAGGTATGAACTGGAAGTCCTTAATAAAATTGTCTTTAAGTTCATGCCAAAAGAAGGTTTCTCCTCTAGCTTCCTCCATCTTGTACCATTTATTAGGCAAGTCGGCTAGGGTTGAAGGGAACAAATGTGGCCAGGCTCGCTCATCTTTGTGTCCAAGCCGTCTCCACTCCTTTTCACAAAGCTTGATGTGTTCTTCTGGGTCTTGGCCTTGGACAAAGATAGGGATTTGAGCTTCTTGGGTTAACTTTTTCCCACCAAATCGTTCGACAAAGAAAGTTGAAGCAGTTTTCTAGGTCTGCAATTTTGTCTGATGGGTGTTCCACCATCTAGCTGCTTGACCTGTAAATGTTTCCACTAAGCTTTGTAGTCTCCCATGTTCTCCAATGTTTTTAGATACTTGTTCAAGATGCATGATTGGTGATTCTCTTTCCTTATATCTGGGCAGTTGTGCAGTATGTAAATTGGTTGGCTGTAAGGTAGGTCGTTCCCTGACTTTCTTTTCAAATACTTTAGGGATAATTGATACAATGAAGCACTGTCGGGTGGGTTTTTTCTGTACTTTTTGGATAGTTCAGCACCTTCTTTCTTGTGTTTCATAATTTTCGATTTCCTAGTCATATAATTCAGCATCTGAATTATATCCAATTGAGTCTTGGTTACCTAAGTGAAGCTCCCCATAGATGTTTGGTTCTGTGTAGTCAGTATTGTTCTGGATCTGGTAAAGTTGTCTGATATCGACTTCCTCATCTATCGGTTCAATCCAAGGTTGTCCTTGTGATGGATTAATGGGGACAATGACTTTGTGGCCATTTCCTTTGAGCTTAATTCATTCTTTATCTAGGGAGATAGATGCTTTCATCTTTCATCCCCAAGGTCAACCAACTAGCGCGGGAAAGGAGCTAGATCCCTCTTTTGGGTCGATAATTTCGAAATCAACCTTAGTTAAGATTCCTTTGATGGTCGTGTTGACATATTTCAAAACCCCAATGGGTTCAATGAGACCTTGGTCGGCGAGTTTTAGGTAAATGCCTGACTCATAGAGTCGAGGTCGGCCCATCTTTTCCCATGTATCCCTGGCCATGATATTTACCTGAGACCCGAAATCGAGCACCACTTGTCGGACGTGATAACCTTCGATTTCCAGGTCGACAAGTGGGTCGACATCATTTTTGTCTTTTTGATTTAGGCTACAAATGTTCTTAGTTTGTTTTCCAAAGTTAGTGCTTTTTATTTCGTGTAATAAATCAGTGAATTAGGCTACGGATGTGTCTGTTTGGATGAGATGAGTTAATTGCTGTGTCGTGCTAAGTTGACTGTTAATAATGTCTTCTTGTTGTGCAATATTTTGAAAGATGTGGGTAGCTTCTTGATAGGTTTGTTTTTCCTTCAGAGGATCCGGATAACCATTTGTGTTGTTAATTTTACTAATTTGGGGGTTATCAGGCCCTATTTTTGTGCCTTGGAGAGTGACAATATGCAGATTTTTAGTAGTTAATACATCATGCTTTTGTACACAAGACAAGACATTAACATTTTTCTTATTATTGATTTTTTATAACATGGTAGGACAATCCTCCAGAGATTGATCGCCTACTCCACAATGCATACAGAATTTAAGGTCAGTTGTGTCCTTGTATGGATAGTCTGTGCATCGGTGCCCTTCTTTATAGCAGATGAAGCACTGGGAGGGTTGACAAGTTCGTATGTCGCGATTCCCGACGAATCGACCTCTTCCTCCAAACCCTTGTCGTCGATTGTCATACCGGCATTGATATCGTCGGCCTTCATATCATTGCCTGTTCTGGTCATTAGTATTATTTTGCTCATTGCTTTGCGCGACTGCGTTCGTCTGGTAGACCGCCTGATAGTTCTGTCTATTTTTCAAGTTTAATTGACAGTCGGCCATATTGTGACTTTTTGTCTCATAGATGGCGCACCAGGAAGCTTTGGCATTCTTCATGTTAAATGGACATTATTTCGTAGAATTATCTCCGACCTCCTAGAAAATGTCACAAAATACTTTGGTTTGCACAAAATGGACGTCTTGTCGACTGTATTCGTGTCGACAATTATCTTTCGAATGTCCGGTCGTCGAACATTTAGTACACTAGATTTCTTGATTATTGAGGGTCAGTTCTTTCAAGGACTTCTGCACATTTTCGAGCTGTTCTTCTAACCTGTGGTCTGTCGGATAGGCAGGTATATCTTCGTCCATTTCCACTTGCAAAGCTTTGGTCAGTGCATCTTCATATGTCTTGAACGTTTCCAGACTGATGTGTCGGTGTGCTTTCTGTGATAATCCTGCAAGGAACCATTGAATTATTAATTGCTCATCAATAACATAATCTAATTGACTCAGTAGGTCCTTCCAACGTTTGTCGTATTTGCGAACTGTCTCCCCTAGCTTTTGCTGCGTTGTCTTAAGCTTTTTGGCGGCCAGGTGCTTGGCGTCTGGGGTTTTGAAGAAGGATAAGAAATGCACCTTTATCTCAGCTTTCATTGCTCTGGGTTGCCTTTTCGAGAAGGTCATGTACCAGGTCAGGGCCCTTTTCCGTAAGGCTCCTGCAAACTGAGCCATCTGTCAGTCTTCATCCGTCACCCGGTTTGCATCCCAGATTGACTCGCAGACGAACCAGTGTCATCTGGGATATTCATCTCCCTCGTAGAGAGGAATGTGAGTTGTTCCATGACCCATGTTTGAGTCACTTTCACTGCTCACTTAAGACGACGGAGGTGGAGGTGTGGGTGGTGGTGAAAGTGGTGGGGTTGTTGATGTGGTCGGGCCTGTGAAATTTTGGTCGATGGAACTGGTGCCTCCGTCGGTGGTCGATTCATCTTCGACGTACAGTGGGTTGTTATGGATTTCTATTGTCGATGGTCCATTGGAATTTTGTGTGTGTAGGTATGATTCTTTGATGTCTTCTAAAGTTGTATGTGGCGGAGGGGGTGCTCCTTCCTGTGTCGGTAAGAGCAAGTGGATACTTCGAAGGGAAGGTGCTGCCTGAAATGTCACCCAGTTTCCCTCGAGTGGTCGACGTATGATGAGGTGTCAACCCATGTATGTGTCTTTTCCTAGTCGGATCCATATGCTGTAGTCACCAGCTCGTAGTCGTAGATCATCTTCAATAATAGTCTGGATTCTAGTATGTGGATTTGTCGGGGAAAGGGTTATTCCTTCGTCGGGAGTTCTTAATTGGAGAGCTTCTGGCTGCTCTATCCACACTTCTTCCTCCGTAGGGGACACCTCTTGTTCTACGCCCTCTTCCTGTCGGTCATGACCCGACTCTGGCGGAATCTCTTCACGGTCGGTCTTCCTAGGGTTTTGTTCTCTACGCAGCCCATCGGCCCTTTCGCATCTTGCTTCCCTTCTCTGTTGTCTCTCGTCCCTTTCTTGCTTCTTAATGTTCGACATAATTTCATATAGTAATATTTTCTTCAAGTCTTCTACAGTCGAATTTTCATTACTGGTGATGTCTATCCTCTTTAGGTCGACTAGGATCCACTATACTCTACCTCCAACACAAGACCAGCTACCCCCCCATAGCCTACCCGACGCTTTTAGAAAGCCCGGATAGTTCGACTCACTTACTCAGGAAGTATTCCCACTCCCTTTCGGCGATAAATTTTTCCCACTTCCGCTGCTTTTTCGCCCAGTTGGTGTTTGGTGGCTATTCGCACAGTGGTGGTCTAGGTTTGACGATGTGGCCTGCTCCATTCTCTATCAAGAATTTGAACAACAAGGTCAGCAAGGTGCACAAGAATTGTTCGGTGAAATATGTGTAGAATTTTGCTTTGACAGTTTCCACTGACATCCTGTCTTCGACCGCTTGCTCCTCACAGAATTCATTGGCGATTTTCTCAAACCACTCCGACAGATTTGTTCGTCCCCCTCAGAACAGTTTATCTAGCAACTGATGTTCTTTAGTTGCGTCTGGTCTTCTCATCCAGTAGCTTCTTCAACAGTTGTGGCACTGATTCGACAAATTTCTCATGCGTCTCGGTGAAAAATCTTGCCTTGGCTTTAGCGACTGTTAATCTATTCCTTCTTGCGTAATTTTGCAAGTAGTTCGCAATTTTACGGTCCCACCAGTCCTTGATCTCCTACTCTGGTGTCATATGTGAGCATATATTCTAGACATGTACTACCGGCAACGGAACCAATGTTGTAATCTCTCAGATCACATAAGGTTACCAATAATACATACTAAAACATAACTATAAATCAAATACAAGAGATAAGAACAGATAGGATTAAACAGATTATATTAATGTAATGAGTTCATACAAGGAAGAGAACTGAACTAAGTTCTTGCTTGGCTCAACAGCCTAATATATACAAGTTACAAACAGTTACAAAAATAACTACCTGTCGGTTCGGTGAACCGACACGACTGTTAGTTAAGTCGACTAATCTTCTAGTTTAGTCGACCGATCGACTTAGTCGGCCTGATCGACTAAGTTGGCCCATCGACTTAGTCAGTTGATCGACTAAGTCGGTATTTGTTCAAGTCGACTTCGTCGACTTGCTCCTTCTACAACTCTTCAAACTGGTTACCAAGGAAATGAACCATTTCATATATATACTTTCTTTAAGGAAATGAACCATTTCATAATTTCATATATATATATATATATAAATCATTTTATTTATAATATATATTTTCTAAAAGCATGTGCATTGATATGTATATTTGGTAAAATGTACATAAACATTTTAAATTGTTTTTAATAACGTGTATTTAGATTTCATATATGATTATTTATAATTACTTCTTGTAATTATTAGTGGTTTACTTTCAAAATAGTTTTAGATAACACTTAAAGACTTTAAATAATTACGTGAATATTAACCAATTAATTTTATTCAAGTGCTTGTGGCACCAACTAGACACATGTCCTCCAACTCATGGTTTTTTAGTCATTCACCCTCTCCCTAGTGGATTCATGCCCCAAACATTAAGTTGAATCAAGAGATTTAGTCTCCTAAGTCTACAAAATAAATGTATAACTTAGAAAATTCACAAAACATTACTTACAGTGCTTCATTGCCCTTGAGCTTTTCACCGAAAAGTTGCACATTTACACTTACCTTGTACTTTTTGTTACTGATAAAATAGTAGCAGAGGGGATGTTACATCCTCCCTCTCTTAAAAGTACACCGTCCTCGGTGTTGATATCTTTCAAGATTCTTTCTTCAATATGCATTTCTCTTGCAGCTATCAATCTTCATCTATCTTTACTTGTTTTGTTTTTTCTTCGAAATGTGTTTAATGTTTGTTGTCTTCCATAACCTGTGACACATGGAATTCTAGGTCCTTCCAAAATTTTCAATATACAAGAACACAAGTATACATATAATTATTGAAATTAAAAAGAAATACAAACATTAGGTTCTTTTAAAACTCTTTTGATATTTTTTATAACAACCCTTAAAATTCAGCTTTACTTTGAAAGCTTTCCCTCGTTATGATAACATAGCTTTCCTGCAACTGTAAAATTTGTGTTAATCATAACAATAATATAAGATCCATAATCTAAAGTATATGCATCTATGCATTTGTATCTTGTGGCACATAGCGTTGCCATATTCAACCTTTATATCAATGTCCCTTGTATGAAGGTACTTCTTCTCAAATACCTTTATCCATTTCCACTTTCCTTAGTAGCATAGATAATCATATCAAACTAACATATAACATGTGCATAAACATATTTTTCTTCACATATTTCGAAACATTTACTAATTAAAGAATTACCAATGCACATAACAACAATATTTTTATCATATTTTTCACACGAAAAATTCACCTCATAAATAAATTTGCAGCCAATGTTTTCCTCATTGAGATTCATGTCATGATGCATAAAATACCAAAAATCACACACATACCTTTTATATGGCATTCATGCTCCAAACACTTCTTGGATGAAATCCTCTTTCAAAAATTCTGGCATGCATATATACATGAGGGTCATCTCCTCACATAACCACTAGTTCACGTGCAGGCCTCCTCAACCTTTATATATTATATTCATCAGATATAAGGACAATACCCTTCATCGGATTTTTATAGCTTTCGGGCGTATCTCTTGCATAGAGAATGGAAGCTCTCAGGGCCTAGAATCCCACATATCTCTAATTCGAAAATATTAACATTGCAAAAGATGTCACTACAGAACCTAACACCTCACTTGGGTGCTCTTTGACAGTTCTGCTTAAGAGCCTAACACCTCCTATGAGTGCTCAATGGTATCTCTTTGCCTCGGACTTTAATATCATAGAGCTCTCGATAAAGCCTAACACCTGACAAGGGTTCTCACTGGCATCTCTGTGCTAACTTATCAAAATTTTCAAATCCTAAACAGCTTAGGTGCTCCAAAGCCAACACGCTCAACACCAAACCTAATTTCTCTTGCTTAATCACATAGTTTAAATATCAAATTTTCTTCTTCTTTTCTTGGAAATTGAGAGCCTTATAACCTAGGGCATCGCCTGTGGTCATCTCAAAACTTTTGTAACTATTTATCTAATTAGTCTTTAGGTGCATTAAGTTTTTTTTATATACATGTTTAACAATTTATTATTGCATTGCATAGATTGATAGTTCTAGTATCTAAGCATGTACAAACCATTCAAAATCCATATACACAACTGATCATACTTTACTCAAGTATTCAATAGAGATTTTCAAATCTTCTAACAAAGCATATTTTGATCATATCAAGTTACTGAGCTATGTTTTCATAAAATGCATTCGGTTTTTCATATTATAATATTTCAACCACATCTAATTAATCTTTTAAGAAAATAAAAATTCATATTCATTCCAAAAGTTACACTTTTCATCAAGGAGTTCTTTTTTCCTCGCTTGTCTTATTGATTCCCACATGGCGATGAATATTTCCGTGATATTTCCACCATGCATACCTGCACTCTTCACTCATAATTTCTTGCTGAAAATTATTTGCATCATAGGATCACAACGAAAATACATCCAAGAAAAAAAATAGCAAGTTTATTATTATTATTTTTTAAATGCTCCTAAACTCTTGCTGCAATAAGATATTCTTTTATATAAACTCAATGCATTACTTACTCGAAAACTTAGTCGTAATTATTTTTCACTGACTTACACCTTAAGCAAAATCCATACCTTACTTTATATAAGTTTGAATTGACATTACCAAATTACATTATCTTCGCTTCAGTTTAGCGAAATTTCTTGTTAACAAGTGTACCTGTACATGAAGTGGTAAAAGATTCTTTAACACACAAAAATTCGCTAAAATGCCCGCATGTAATCTGAATCCCACATGTTGGTAAGTAGTAATAAATATTTATAATAGATAAGGTGATAAGATTTTACAATGAGGCTCATCTTTGTAGGCTTGAGCATGTGTAGTGAAGGGTTACACCCTTTCACTTAGTAATTAATAAACTATAATTAATATATTATTTTATATTTGTTACATTGCCACTCACTTAGAAAGGATTTGTCCTCAAAGCCTTATAATGTGGTTGCGTCGTTTTGTGCAATGTTCTAGTTGACGACACAAGTTGATACAAATTCCTGAGTGTAGAACATAAATTTTGATATGTGGACGGGTCAATCCACCCCAAATTGATTCTTTGTTGAACGCCACACTTTATAAGTGAACTAACATCCTGAGAATTGAGTGCATGGGTGTCAGTGATTTCTGTATATTGTTTACAATTCTTAAGATACCGACTTCTATCGTTTGGATATTGATAGGGATTTTTTTCAACGTCATTTTCTCTTATCAAGTTTGTGGTGTCCCTTTGGATTAATATTTGTGTAGGCTTCTCTTTTACTCGAGCGACATCTAGAGTGACGATCTGAACTAGGTCGATAAGTATGATTTTTTCCATAAATTGTATTTCTAATGACTTTGATGTTTTGTTCTTTAACGTAGGTAAATTATCTAAAATGCCCACAGGTAATCTGAATCCCACATGTTGGTAAGTAGTAATAAATATTGATAATAGATAAGATGATAATATTTTACAATGAGGCTCGCCTTTATAGGCTTGATCATGTGTAGTGAAGGGTTACACCATTTCACTTAGTAATTAATAAACTATACTTAATATATTATTTTATATTTGTTACAATACATTACACTTTACAATCTTTGCAAGGGGTTATTTACATCATATTTTCTAATGTAATTTTAACAAGACATAAAATTATATTACTATATGAACAAGTTTCTTCTCAGATGTATTTAAACACCAACGAGATATATAATGCATAATCTAGACATAATAATATTTATCTTTATGCTTGTACATTTATCATACTTAATCCTATTGAAATCAAAGTATGGTAGTATACTCTTGCCATGACTACACTTCTATGTGAGTTACCTCTACTTACATGTATCACTCATTGACTTACTTTTTCAACATACTAAGCATAATATTGACAAGTTATACATAGGCTAGCATAAACATATCTTTGCATAGTTTTGCTAAATTTATCCACTGGTTAAACTCGGTATAATTCTTCATAACATTATAAATGTCATCCATAACTTAGTTAGTCATTATCATGGTGTTCGTTCAAGTACAATAATTTATAAAACTTCGCTAGTATTTACCACATTTATGTCTTATTTCTTGAAAAGTAAAATAAAATATATCACGCTCTTTATCTTTTGACACAACTCCGCATTCAAATCAAACTAGTTTACGTTCTTCAATGATCAGAACTTTTCAACAATATCCTTTTTATAACATGCATGCCAATAAGTAAACATAAAGTCTTATATCCAAATAATTAATTCTTCACAAGGTTCACACATACTTGTATATAGGCGAATCTATTAGGTCCGAGTATTGAAAACTTGCTCTCATACTATTTGTAAAATGGGGTATAAATTTTTTCCTTACACATCTTTTAAATTACCACAACTATTAGTACCAACGAATATTTGTCATTATTAATAAAGAACAACTATATATTCATGTATATAAAAGGATATTTAATTAATACACTATTATCTCATCTGAAGAATACCAACAAAGTCCTCATCCCACTAGTCTCTTTATAAAACATATTTTAATTATATATAGTCTCCAATTCTTAAATACTTTGTCCATCCTTCCCCATATATACATTAAAATCTATAATAATACCATGTTACTATTCTCCTTTCAAGGTAATAAATGTATAGTTATTGAGAGATAATATTTCATGAACATACACATGTTAACTAGTATTTAAAATATATCATGTATCATCCATCATTCATTGATGAAAACATGATACTATTATTTTAATTTCTCCTATAACATGAACAATCATATGTTTCAAAGTCTTGACAGTCATATTTAGATAACAAGATTCATAATCCATTCATTATGTACAAATAAAGAAGTGGGTATTATTTTAGCAATACATGATTGCAGAGCAATAACTTGGGCTAGTTCACATAAATAAGCCACATAAGATATAAATGCGAAATAGAGACACCAATATACATGGTTCACCCCAACTAGGGGCTACGTCCACCAATAGTTGTTAATCTTTTTATTATTTTATTCAACAAGAGGGTTACAATTCTACAACATATTCACTCCAATTTATTTCCCATTTTTTTTACAAAGTCTCTTTGAGAGAGAGAGTACTTACAAACTAATATTTAGCCTTATTGTAAGGAATTCCATGAACAAATGCCATCTAAATTAATTTAAAAACCTTTCACTTTAACTATCTGTTGCTGCTGTGTTGTAATCTTAGAGATCACAGAGGGTTACCAATAATACACATTAAAAGCATATAGACATAACAGAGACAAGAGACAAGAATGTAGGTGTAGAACAACATATTATATTATATTATAAGGGTCCATACAAACACAGAACTGAACCAAGTTCTCATCTGGCTCAATAGCCTAATATATATATGATTTACAAATAGTTACAAATAACTACCTGTCGGTTTGGTTAACCGACATGACCTTATGCGGTAGACCTAATCTCTAATTAGTCAGCCAATCGACTTAGTCGGCTTACAGACTAGCTCCTCCAACATCTCCCCTAGGAACAAAATCTTTCTTCATCCCAAAGAAACAAGGGAGGTACTCAAAACTATTTTACTGTCTAAGGTAGTTATTTTCTTGTTTGTATTTTATGGGCTATGAAGTCGGATGGTTAGTCGTTTCTGTATACATACTTCAACAATTGCTTTTGTTGTAACGGCTAGTTGATGTTGGAATTCTGTCCAACTTTGAAGTACTTTCTGGATGTCGATGGTCAGTGTTATAATGCTTGATAATGTTGACATATTCTCATGAATGGAAAGGTCTGCTATTCTTTCCATGTCGGGTCCCATGAATTGGTATTTTTCTTCTGCTATCTCTAGAAGCCTTTTCATCTGCAGGCAGATGGTGTCTAATTTTTCCAAGCTCAAGAGTGCCTGCTGCACCCACTAGTGTGTTTGTATCTCGAGTCTCTGCAGTTTGGTTGTCTCCAGCACTATTTGATCTTGTATTGTGCTTCTCAATGCTTCCTCAGTGCTCTTTCTCTTTTCTAATGCTTGAATTTGTTGTCCATTCTATCGGGTCTGCTGAAAGACTTTCCCGTAATAAGTAGGCTAGTCCCGTAGTACCCCTTCTGTTATGGCAGACTCTTCCATGTGGTATTGTAGCACTTTGTACACTTCTGAGAAGGCTGTGTACTACTGCATCAGTAATCTAGATGTTTCTTCTTTTTGTTCTTCTTTTGTATTTTTCATTTGTGCTTATAGGGTTGACACCACACTCTCAAATAGTTGATATGCCTTTTCAAGTGGCTTGTTAGTGTCGAATTCCATCGGTCCCGGTATTACAGATTGTGCTAGGTTTCTGCATTTTAACAAGAATTCAACTTGTTCCTTCTCAGTGTCATCGAGCTCCTTGCATCTGGTCTAGCTTCTTGTTTTTTCTTCGATGGCCAGAGTTTCTAAGAGTTGTCCCAACTCTCCATCCTTCAGCTTTGTTGCGTCAATTGCAGTGGTCGACCCAAATTGGCTAATCTAGACCATTGCCGATTGTGATTCTTTTTGGTGGTCCTTCTTCTTTCTGTCTCTCTTCCTCTTATGTTTATGTTGTTCTTCTTGTTGTTGTGCTTGTGCATATGCAAGGGTTAGACCTTCGCGTGGTTGATTTCCGGGTAGTGGATTGTCTGGTTGCTAGTATACAATGGTTAGTGGAACTTCTGGTTGGGTCTCTTGGATGAGCTCCGCAGCTGGGTGTATATCTGGGGGATTTTGTGCAGAGGGTTCAGATATAGATGTTTTAGGTGTATATGGTTCAGGTAAAAATGGTTCAGGCGCAGATGGTTCAGGTGCAGATTCTGGATTGAGAAGTGATGGTGGTGAATGGTCGAGGGTAATTGGTGTGGTAGGGATGTGGTCAGGTGTTGGGTCCTCGACTTGTGGTGGTGAATCCTCTGGGATGTCAGAGAATACGTTGTCGATTACTTGGTTGATTTCTTCTAGGTTCTCTTGTTCCACATCTCTTACTGGTTCATTGGATAATGGAGGGTGTGGGATGTGATCGGCTAGGATAAAGGATAAGGTTTGACTTGCAACAACTTGAGCTGTCTTGTTGGGGTTCCTCACAAATGTTGATTTTATAATTCCCACATACCTCGGCTTCTGGGGTATTTGTCCAGGTTGTGGGGGAATGAGCTGTCTCGATCCACTATCTTCAATCAGAGGGCACTTGGTGGTGATATTCTGGACAGAGGTGAGTAGTTCAGGCAATTTTTCAATGTATGCTTGGAAGTCTCTGTCTTGGTCAAACCTCTCCTGTGTCGATTCGTGATAAGTGGTTGGGTCTGCCATTTAATTTTCCTGGTCTCACAACGAATTCAAATTCAAATTATTGGAATAGAAGTAGCCATCGACAAATTCTCCCATGGTGTAAGGGTTTATTTACAAGATATTTTAATTCTTGGTGGTCAGTATAAAAAATGAAAGGGTTGGCTAGTAGGTAATGTTGATATTTCTGTTGTGCAAAAACCATTCCTAAGGCTTCTCTCTCTATTGTCGAATAGTTTCTTTCTGCTTTATTTAGTTTTCTACTATTGTAAACTATGGGGTAGTCCATTCCGTCGTCCCTTGGTTGAGTTAATATTGCTCCTATTGCTAGGCCTAATGCATCGATGTGTACATGGAATTTGGTCGACCAATTCGGGAACCTTAGAATGGGTGCTTCGACTAGCTTCCTTTTTAGTGTTTCAAGTGATATGTTGCATTCCTCTGTCCAGTTGAACTCCTGATCTTCTCTTAATAGTTCTTCCAATGGATAGGTCATATCTGAATAGTACCTTATGAATTTTCTGTAATATCCTGTATGACCAAGTAGTACCCTGACTTGTTTTGGGTTCATCGATGGTTTTAAGTCAAGGATAATTTTTATTTTTGTAAAGTCGACTTTGATTCCTTCTTTGCGGACAATGTGTCCTAATAGTATCCCTATAGGGGTTAGAAATATGCATTTCCTTATGTTCAAAGATAGCTGGATTTGTCGGCATCGTTACAACATGAGCCTTAGCCATTTGTAGTGATATTTCAGCATAGAGTATATTGTCTAATCATCAAAATATACTACCATTGTTTTGTAAATATATTCTTGAAATGTTTTAACCACAATTCTCGAAAATACTGTAGGTGCATTTTTTAGTCCAAAAGGCATAACTCTATAAGCAAATGATCCAAATTCACATACAAATGTTGTCTTTTTCTGGTCTTCTTTGGCTATTGGTACTTGGTTATAACCTAAGAATCCATCTGTAAACGAGTAGCATTCATGTCCTGCGACCTCATTTAAGATTTCATCTGCATAAGGTGTTGGAAATGGGTCTATTAATGTAAATTTATTTAAGTCTCTAAAGTCGACACAGATCCTTAGCATGGTTGGATCGTGTTTCTTTGGTTGAACAACCATTGGAATTGCCCATTCCGATTGGTCAATAGGGTAGATAATTCCTACTGCAAGCATATTCTCAATCTCTTTATTGACTATCTCTTTGTATTTATGAGCTAATTTGTATGGTCTCTTCTTTACAGGTCGGACATCAGGTTTAATGTCGATCTTCATTTCACCCATTTCATGGACTAGACCTTTGAGATCTTTGTAGTCTCTAGCGAATACATCCTAGAATTCTTTTAGTAAGTTTACTATTTCTGTTGTTTGTTCTTCACTCCAGTAGTCTCCAATTTTTTCTATTTTTGTTCGACCATCATTTGAGATGTCGAATTCTTTATTTTTCACTTTAGCGTCTAACAATTCTGGTGCTTTGGCTTCATTGATTGGTCGGCTCCCTTCTTTAAACTGTGAAAATGTAGTAGGAAAGTCTGCTACAGTCATTTGGTCGGTGTCTTCTTTGTCAGTTGTCTCGACTTTGAGTACTGTGCGAATTGGTTTGGTTGTTTTTGAATGGTATGATTTCCATTGAAAGCTTTTCCCTTTTGGATTTTCAGTTTCTATTTGTAGTCTTGTTGACTATGGTGTTGTCTTGGTTTGTATGTTATTTCAGTTTATTGTCGGTCGGTCATGATTTTGTGTTAGGGTTTTGTTCCCGATTGGTTCTATAAATGCCTTGATTTGTTTTGCAGTTTCGACTAACTTTTCGTCTTGTGGTATAAAGTTGAAGTCTTTGATAAAATTCTCTCTAAGTTCATGCCATAGGAATGTTTCACCACAAGCTTCTTCCATTTTGTACCATTTGTTTGGTAAGTCAGATAGCATCGATGGAAACAGGTGTGGCCATGTACATTTGTTCTTATACCCAAGTCTTTTCCATTCTTTTTCACATGTTCTTATGTGGTATTTTGGATCCTACCCTTGGATGAACATAGGTATTTGGGCTTGATTGGTTAACCTTTTTCCTCCAAATCTTTCTATAAACTAAGTCGAAGTTGTTGTCCATGTCTGCAATCTTGATTGATGGGCATCCCACCATCTAGCAGGTTGTCCTGTGAAGGTTTCCACTAAGCTTTGTAGTCGGCCATGTTCACCAATGTTTCTGGATACTAGTTCTATATGCATAACTGGTGATTCTCTTTATTTGTATCTTGGGATTTGTTTGATACTTATATTTGCTGGTTTTAGGGTAGGATATTCCCTGGTTTTCTTTCAAATATTTTTGGGATGATGGACATCGAGAAGCATTGTTGGATTGGTTTCTTCTGTACTATTTGAATGGTCTAGTAACCTCTTGCTTCTATTTCGTAGTTTTCAACTTCCCAATCATATAATTCTACATCTGAGTTGTATCCTACTGAATCTTGATTGCCTAAGTGAAGTTCACCATAGAAATTAGGTTCTGTGTAGTCTTCATTGTTTTGTATTTGATATAATTATCGGATGTCAACTTCTTCATCAATAGGTTCTATCCAATGTTCTCCTTGGGATGGATGGATAGGTACTATGACTTTTTGTCCATTACCTTTTAGTTTTATTCTTTCCTTATCTAAGGATATCGATGCTTTCATTTTTCTTCCCCAAGGTCGACCTACTAATGCTGGGAAGGAACTGGATCTTTCCTTAGGGTCAATAATTTCAAAGTCGACTTTGGTCGATATTCCTTTTATTGTTGTGTTGACATTTCTCCAAACTCCGATAGGTTCAATCAGACCTTGGTCGACTAATTTTAGGTATATTCTCGACTCGTATAGTCGAGGTCTACCCAATTGTTCCCATGTGTCACAAGTCATAATGTTTACTTGTGAGCCGAAGTCAAGTACAACTTGTCAGACATGGTATCCTTCAATTTCTAGGTCGACAAGTGGGTCGGAATCACTTTTGTCCTTTTGGTTTAAACTGCATATGTTTTTTTTTTGCTTTTCTGTATTATTGTTGTGTTTCATATTATACAATAAGTCAATGAAATGAGATACCGCTTTAATCATCTTGTACTAAACGTATTAATTCGTTAGCTGTGCTTCGTTGACTATCATCAGCTTCTTCTTGTCAAGCAAAATCTGTCTATAAACAAGTAACATTCATGTCCTGCGACCTCATTTAAGATTTCATCTACATAAGGTGTTGGAAATGGGTCTGTTAATGTAACTTTATTTAATTCTCTGAAGTCAACACAGATCCTTAGCTTGATTGGATCATGTTTCTTTGGTTGAACAACCGTTGGACTTGCCTATTCCAATTGGTCAATAGGGTAGATAATTCCTACTGCAAGCATATTATAAATCTCTTTCTTGACTATCTATTTGTATTTATGAGCTAATTTATATGGTCTCTTCTTTTCAGCTCGGACATCAGGTTTAATGTCGATCTTCATTTCACCCATTTCGTGTACTAGACCTTTGAGATATTTGTAATCTCCAGGGAATACATCCTGGAATTCTTTTAGTAAGTTTACTATTTCTGTTGTTTGTTCTTCACTCCAGTAGTCTCCAATTTTTTCCATTTTTGGTCAACCATCATTTGAGATGTCGAATTATTTAGTTTTCACTTTAGCATCTAACCATTCTGGTGCTTTGGCTTCATTCATTGATCGACTCCCTTCTTTAAACTGTGAAAATGTAGCAGGAAAGTCTGCTACATTCATTCGGTCGGTGTCTTCTTTGTTGGTTGTCTCGACTTTGAGTACTGTGTTTGTTGTTTCTGAATGGTATGATTTCCATCGAAAGATTTTCCCTTCTGGATTTTCATTTTCCATTTGTAGTCTTGTTGACTGTGGTGTTTTCTTGGTTTGTATGTTATTGCAGTTTATTGTCGTTCAGTCATGATTTTGTGTTAGGGTTTTGTTTCCGATCGGTTTTATAAATGCCTTGATTTGTTTTGTAGTTTCGACTAACTTTTTGTCTTGTGGTATAAAGCTGAAGTCTTTGATAAAATTCTCTCTAAGTTCATGCCATAGGAATGTTTCACCACAAGCTTCTTCCATTTTGTACCATTTGTTTGGTAAGTCAGATAGCGTCGATGGAAACAGGTGTGGCCATGTACGTTCGTCCTTATACCCAAGTCTTTTCCATTCTTTTTCAGATGTTCTTATGTGGTCTTCTCAATCTTGCCCTTGGATGAACATAGGTATTTGGGCTTGATTGGTTAACCTTTTTCCTCCAAATATTTCTATAAAGTAAGTTGAATCTGTTGTCCATGTCTGCAATCTTGATTGATGGGCATCCCACCATCTAGCAGGTTGTCCTGTGAAGGTTTCCACTAAGCTTTGTAGTCATCCATGTTCACCAATGTTTTTGGATACTTATTATATATGCATAACTGTGATTCTCTTTATTTGTATCTTGGGATTTGTTTAATACTTATATTTGCTGGTTTTAGGGTAGGATATTCCTTGGTTTTCTTTTCAAATATTTTTGGGATGATAGACACTAAGAAGCACTGTTGGATTGGTTTCTTCTATACTATTTGAATGGTCAAGCAACCTCTTTCTTGTGTTTCATAGTTTTCGACTTCCCAATCATATAATTCTGCATCTAAGTTGTATCCCACTGAATCTTGATTGCCTAAGTGAAGTTCACCATAGACATTAGGTTCTGTGTAGTCTTCATTGTTTTGTATTTGATATAATTGTCGGATGTCGACTTCTTCATCAATAGGTTCTATCCAAGCTTCTCCTTGGGATGGATGGATAGGTACTATGAATTTTTGTCCATTCCCTTTTAGTTTTATTCTTTCCTTGTCTAAGGATATCAATGCTTTCATTTCTCTTCCCTAAGGTCAACCTACTAACGTTAGGAAGGAACTGGATCCTTCCTTAGGGTCAATAATTTAAAGTCGACTTTAGTCAATATTCCTTTTATTGTCGTGTCAACATTTCTCCAAACTCCGACAGGTTCAATCATACCTTAGTCGACCAATTTCAGGTATATTCCTGACTCATATAGTCGAGGTCTACCCAATTGTTCCCAAGTGTCACTAGTCATAATGTTTACTTGTGAGCCGAAGTCAAGTACAACTTGTCGGACATGGCATCCTTCAATTTCTAGGTTGACAAGTGGGTCAAAAATACTTTTGTCCTTCTGGTTTAAACTGCATATGTTTTTTGTTTGCTTTTTTGTATTATTGTTGTGTTTCATATTATACAATAAGTCAATGAAATGAGATACCGCTTTATCATCTTGTACTAAACATATTAATCCGTTAACTATGCTTCGTCGACTATCATCAGCTTCTTCTTGTCGAGCAAATTATTTAAATACATTAGTTGCGTCTTTATACATTTGTTTTTGTTTAGCTGGGTTAGGATAATCATTCTTTTCTTTTATTTTGCTTATGCGTGGATTATCACTCCCAACTTGTGTCCCTTGTCGGGTTACTATATGCAGATTCTTTGTATTGATTACATCATTTTTTTGAATGCACGATAAGCCATTAACATTTTTATTTTTAATGATTTTATCAAGCATAGTAGGGAAATCCTCTAATGAGTGATCCCCGACTCCATAGCTAGTACAAAATTTTAAATCTGTTCTATCCTTGTATGGGCAGTCTACATATTGAACGACAAAAATTGTGTTTTAATTTCTACTTTGGATGCTTGAGGGGTTCTCTCAGTAAAGGTCATGTACCACATTAGTGCTCTTTTCCTCAAGGCACCAGCGAACCGTGCCATCTGTCGATCTTCAACTGTGAATTGATTTTCCTCCCATGTCAACTCACAGACGAACCAATGTCATCTAGGATCTTCTTCACTCTTGTATAGAGGGATATGCATTGATCCATGACCCATGTCGGATTCACTGTCACTATCTCCTCCACGAGGTGGTAGTGGTGGGGGTGGTGGTGGTGGGGGTAGTGGGATTTTTTGCTTGTCTCTTTTTGGAGATCTATTGTCGACTGAAATTTTGTTTTCGTTGGTTGTTTTGTTTGTCATTTCTTCTCCGACAAGCAGTCGGTTGGGGTTGACTTCTCCCGTCGATGTCCAACTATAATTATTTGTCTGCAGGTCCAACTGTTCTGTATTCTCCAAAGTTGTATTTGGCATGGGGGGTGATCCTTCATGTGTCAGGTAAAGTAAGTGGATACTTCGGTTGGTAGGGTACGCCTAAAGCGTGACCTAGTTTCCTTCCTCTGGTCGATAGATCACTAGATGATTATCATCATTTACTTCGTCATCTAGTCAGCTCCATATACCAAACTCACCAGCTCTTAGTCTTAGGTCTTCTTCAACAATGGCTTGTATCCTAGTACTCGGATTCGTTGGAGACAAAGGTCTTATCTATTGGGGAACTTCTATTTGGAGAGCTTCTCACTTCTCTATCCACAAGTCTTCTTCCATGGGTGATGCCTCTTCATCCATGCCTTCTTCCTATCTGTCATGACCCGACTCTGGCGGATTTCTTTCTTGGTCTGTCACCCTAGTACTCATTCCTCTTTGCAGTGCTATAGCCCTTTCTCTTCTTTCCTCCCTTATTTTCAGCCTCTTCTCTCTCTGTATTCTCTATAAATCCGTCGTACCTTTGTGTGTCACTATCCGTTCGATTTCCTTTTTAGGTTGACTTTTCATTGCTGGTGATGGTATCTCCTTTTTAGTCAACTAGAATCCTCTTTACTTTACCCCGACATATGACCAACTACCCCCCCATGGCCTACCCGATGCTTTAGAAAGCTTGGATAGTTCTGTTTACTTACTTAGGAAATATTCCCACTCCCTTTTGGCAATAAATTTCTCCCACTTCCTCTGTTTCTCTGCCCAGTTAAAATTTGGTGGCGCTTCGTGTAGTGACGGATGAGGTTCGACAATATGACCCACTCCTTTTTCTATCAGGAATTTGAACAACAAGGTCGGTAAGGAGCACAGGAACTACTCGGTAAGGTCTGTATAGAATTTCTTCTGAATGGTTTCTACCAAAGTTCTTTCTTCTATAGCTTGCTCCTCACAGAATTAGTCGGTGATCTTTTCAAACCACTTCGACATGTTTGTTCTTCCCCCTTGAATTAGTTTCTTTAACAGTTGTTGGTCCTTAGTCGCTTCTAGCTTTTTCATCTAGAAGTTTTTTCAAAAGTTGGGGTACTGATTCTACGAACTTCTCATGAGTTTCAGTGAAGAATATTTCCTTTTCTTGAGCAGTCGTTAATCTGTTTCTCTGTGTGTAATTCTACAAATAATTTGCTATCTTACGCTCCCACTAGTTCTTAATATCTCGTTCTTATATCATCTGCTTGTATTCATCTAGTTGTAGAACAATAGATTATATTATATTATAAGGGTCCATACAAACATAGAACTGAACCAAGTTCTCATTTGGCTCAACAGCCTAATATATATATGATTTACAAACAGTTACATATAACTACCTGTCGGTTCGGTCAACCGACACGACCTTATGAGGCTGACCTAATCTCTAATTAGTTGGCCAATTGACTTAGTTGGCTTATCGACTAACTCCTCCAACATGATGCAACTGCTTCCCCAATTTTTTTACATTTTGGGGCCCCTCCTTCCATGTTTGTTTTAAATGCACACCTACTCTTGTAGGCCAACTCAGTTAAGCCCTCCCTTCATACGTAGTCTTTCCTAGAAGCTCGAGCAGAAGGTTTTTCCCTAATCTTGAAGTATGATTCTGGTAAAAAAATACTTAGGCGTGACCAAGAAACAAGCCTTACAAGAAAATCCATTTTGATTTAAGATCAACAGCTGAGAATCGCTCCGATCAAGATCCAATGGCCAATAAATGGTGGGAGCGGAAGTGTAGAGACGAAGAAGCCAAGTTTCACTTATGAAAAGGTTACACACATGATTTCTGACTTCCACATATATCCAACGGTCCAAAAGGTTTCTGCGCAAATCAACGGCTCAAAAAGGAGAAAAAGAAAAGGTGGAGGTGGAAAGTCAAAGTTTGAACTTCATCAAAATTGGAAAATTCGACTTCTCATTTCCACTTTTCACAAAAGGAAGAAGCGGAAAGGCGGAAGTGGAAAGTTAAGGTTTAATTTTGAAAAATATTGACTTTCCATTTTCCGATTTTCACTTTCCATAAAAGGCAGAAGCAGAAGGGAGGAAGAGGAAAAACGGAAAAGCAGAAGCAGAAACGCAAAGGCATAAAAGTAGAATTTTAACTTGATAAAATTGGCGAACCTGATTTCCGCTTTTAGGAAGGGCGGAAGTGGAAAGGAGTCATCAAGGCTGTGTGATCTAATGGTTCAAATTAGACCCGATCCATCTTTGAGATGATCTGAGCCATCCAAATTCTGTTTTGTTTTTTACTGTGAACCATTGGGGAAAATGAGAAATCTTTGTCTCGAAACTTAAACTAAATTTTTGCTTACTTAACAGGGCACTAATCATCGTGTTTTTGTTCTGTTTGAATAAACGACACATATCTTTAAACTTATAACTGAAAGTATGGTGATTAGTTGCATTTGTCGTTGACAAATTATTGTTGTTTACAGATCAGATATATCTCTCATGATGTTCTCTTTATGTATTTTAGGAACTAGGGTTCACCAAGTTAGGATGGGTGATTTCGAGATCGGGTAAAGGTTGCAGTTTTCCATGGTTGAGATTCATGGCAGATATAGATCTATGGTCCTAAAGAGTTTCGTTATTTTGACTTGCGCAAATGAAATAAATCTCTCAGATCTGCGGAATTGGTTAAAGGGATACATATTTCAACGACCAAGATCAAAGGTGGAGTCAGATCGACGGTGGACGTGCATTTTGCTGATTTATCATGCTCATGGAAAATAACTTTTGAAATCTGCGGAATTGGTTAAAGGGATGCATCTTTCAATGACTGAAATTTGCTTGGAATTATATCGACGGTAGAGAAAAATTCCGCTGATTCAATAAGCACAGGGAAGTGAACTTTTGAAATATGCAGAATTGGTTAAAGGGATACATCCTTCAACGGCTAAGATGAAGGTTTGATATAGATCAATGATTGAGGTTGATTTCGTGGATTGAATGTGCATGAAATTTGGAACATCTCAGAGTTGCAAAATCCTGTAGACACGGTAGGATATGACAGAGGGGACCTTGGCTGATTTTTGATCTACAATCACAAATCAATTTTGTAATGTAAAGACGTAGGAAAAATAAAGGAGCGTGTATTTCCATCAGGGCAAGACCTGTGTAATTTGTTTTTATTTGTTTGTTTTATGAAACTGTTAGATTCAGCCAGGTGGGTGAATAAGAATCTTGGGAATCTCTTGGGTGATGGATAGAGTTAGTGAAATAGGGGTGCAGAGCACCATAGAGAGGGGCTTTTCCCTAGTGAAATAATTCTAGACTATTGTTGTAAAAGAGCTACCTCTTTGATAATAAGAAGGATCATTTTGTTGGAACAAAGGGCTTGCGTAGATATTTAATCGGAATGTGTGGAATGCATACTGTAGAACTATTTCTTCTTGCTTATGTACATCATACAAAGAGATTGTTCTAACCTCCTGGAACTATTTCCTTGGTCATGAATGTATGTTGTCTGTATCAATGTCTATGTTGACAGGGTAATAAATGGTTTAATTATATTAGAGCTACCTCTGGTATTCTTTCTGTTGTGAATGTGATTATTGTGTTGGTACAGCTATCTATTAGAACTTTATGAGCATTTATAGTATATTACTCTGAACTCTAAATTAGCTCCCTGACAGGGGATAGAATAGTTTAGTTTTAGATCTAGATTAGACCTACATTTTGCTCGGGCACCTGCATATCATTCTTTAAGCAAAAAAATTATAAACGGTGGATTGGGCCATAACCAGTAAAACATTAAAGAAATTAATCTACGGTAGCTGGAACCATGAACTAGACAGATTCCCCACACCAAACGGTGTCTTATCTAATTGGGATCGTTCACAGGGGAGAATCCCTACTGCTTGGTACCTAGTATTTTTCTAGGAATGAACGGACTTGGCGCTAGAAGGAAGGCCCTATCTCATGCATGGCTAGTAGAGGAAATCCGATTTTTAGAGAAGATTACACTGGGAGATAATCCAAAAATATCTTCCCTAAAGATCTTTTTCCTGAATTACAAGAACAAGAACAAACGGGTTTTGGGAAAGAAGAATCAAAACGTTTGTATGTCGTCCCATTTGAATAAGTAGATCTGTTTAGGAAACATACAATATCCTACATCAAGAAACTTAGGGGGCTAAAAGTTATTCCTACATTACCTAGAAGGAAAACTTCCAAGAAAGTATCCTCTTACACTAAGGATTCAATTCTTGTTGAAAATTTGGAAGAACTGGTAGATCTATCCATCCAAGAAATTGCTCAGCCTCTGGATCAATTAGATCTAGAATCCCCTGCAGTTTCAGTATTCAGTCAGTCTCCACCACAGTCTTTGCCTCGAATCATGGTTTTTGTTAATCAATCTGCATGGAGAGAAAGATTGCCACTCAACCTGGCTGCTCCATTGCATGACTTGCCTAAGAAAACAAAAAGGTATTACCAAAATTTGATCTTGGAAAGGGTGTTTCTGCTGAAGATCACTTAATTTTTTTTTATCTGGCTTTGAATCTCTTAAATGTTGACCATGAAGATGTCGTTTGCACACTTTTTCAATATACTTTTGAACCCTAAAACATCTCAATGGTACTTTAGTTTGCAAGCTAATTCAATAGTAAATTGGGATGGTTTTGAAAAGGAATTCTTAAGGAAATTTGGCAACCAGAAAATTGTAGCCACTCTCATGAAATAATTACTGTCTATGAGAATGGAAAAGAAAGAAAAATTCCAAGACTTTAATCAGATATTCACCACTTTACTAAATAACTCTAGTGCTACAACAAAACTAGCTGAAGAGCCTCTAATAAAATATTATACTACAACACTTGATCCACCAATAACAATGTTTGTGAAAAGGGCTGGTAAAGTTACACTGGTAGAAAACTATGAAGAGGCCAATAAAGTAGAGGAAAGTAGAGGAATATATGGATAGTATAGAAAAGTATTCTCCAAAACCTGAATTGAAACATACCACAAGCAAAAGGCCTTTTGTTGTTAACTAATCCCAAAGAAGAACACTCTAATGAACTAGAAAGTGTTGTGAAAATGGTGCAGAAATTGTCAAACAAAATAGTAGACATGGAAAAGGATAAGGGAACTAGTTCGTATAGAAATTCATTCAACCCTTATTACAAAAAAAGGGAAGAGATTGGACAATCCCAACCACCTGTGCATAATTCTTCTGTTCTAAATTGTAATGAAGTAGGTAGGGATCACTTCTGCACTTTTCACCAAGAACCTCATCTTGAGAAAAGTTGTCCGCAATGGATCAATTCAATGACTCTGGTTATGAACCATTGGTTAGATGCCCAGTTGGTAGATCCTGAAGAAGATAAACCCTAAACTAATGAGCCAGAAAAAGCAAACGAAGAAACCACTATGGTATTATGGGATTGGTCACCTACTTTGGGGCTTAGGGAAGATGAACCTTCTCAGGAAATTCAAGTGTCATCAATAAATGTCACGACTAGAAGTAAAGGCCCATTAGTGGATGAAAATTTTTCACTGCCTAAGATAAGAAGTTTAAAGAAAACATGAAGAAAATTCTTAGTACTACTCAAACAACACCTAAGCCTAATCTAGTAAATACAAAAGAGGTCATCCCAGTAGTTAACAAACCAATGAAGACAAAAATTAAAAAACTTGTGGAAACTTTGGAAAATAAAACCAAGACTCCTAAAGAACAGGGCATGGGGTATGATATTATAGAAGACATTAAGAAAATGAAGGAAACCATTTCTCTATTTGAACTATGCAATTTACCTCAGAAAAGGAGGAAACTTCTGGAATCTTTTGATCCACAGCCAAGCAGTGTCCCAGAAGCCATAGAATTTGATGATGAAGTAAATGAAGCAAGCATTGGGGGAAAGTCTAAATCTCATACTTTATCTTTTCTGTTATCATTTGAGATTTTTAATCATAATGTACATAACTATTTGGTAGCTTCATCAAATGTCATGCCACTTTCAGTATGTAAAAGGATTAATGGCCAACCCATACCATCCCCATCTTAGATAATTCAACTAGACAGATTTGATGTTAAAGTCATAGGGGAGATGAAAGATGTTTTGATTCGTTTGTCTGCAAATCCCAGAGTTTGTTAGTTTATAGATATCATGGTAGTGAATATACCAGAAGCATATGGATTAATTTTGAGTAGGGAGTTGATCTATATGGAGATCAATGGCCACCCACCTATTCCATTGTCTCAAAACAATTGTCCATTGTGGCAGTTTCCTAGTTATTTTTCTACGATTTTTTGGGTCCCAAACTTTCGGGGCCATTTTGAGGCCTTAAATGAGATTTTGTGGAGATTCGAGGGCCAAATGGTTGCCATAGGCATGCATTTATTTGATTACAAATTGTATATTTTATATATACCTTTCCAACGAGCTATCGAATGCCCAAATCAGAGATCATATACAAAAGTTATGACCCCGGGAAGTTGACTGTTCAACTTACCATCTTGGGGCCGCAAAATTTATGACGGTTCATCTTCTAGGGTTACAGTTTGGAATTTTGGGGTTCTCACCCTCATTATTATTGTAAATAGGGCCCTTTGGCCTCATTTTTTATTCATCTTTGCACAGATGAGCGTAGCAGTCACATCTCTCCTTAGAGATAACTACCACCATTCTAGTTATTGTATTACAGTCTGTTCTGTTTTCGCCATTTAATAGAATATGTGTTTACTGTATCTACATTATCTTTGCAAAATGTCTGTGATTATGATTCTGTATATGTTCTTTCATTTCATTCATGCATAAATCCGGATCAGGACTGGTTAACGAAACTAAATGGTTACTTTGCAACTGACTGGTCTCACATGTGGCTGCCATTCAACAATGTTCAAAACCAAATTAAAATACTGAGAGAACCACACATGAAGTATAATGTAACTTAGTTAAAAGGAAAAAATGAGCCTGTGAACTTCTCATCTTCAGTATTGGGAAATTACTATATGGAACTCGAACCAGGGAACTACCAGGCTGAAAAATCTAGTTGTGAATCAAACACACAGTCTGATCTCCTTCAATTCTCATGGGTTGATAATACTAATTGTAATATAGTAAACTTAGTGACTAACATAGGAGATGATACTGATCAGTTAGAGTTAAATGATAGATTTTGGTTTCTGTATTTTGATGGGTCTAAAACCCAAGAGGGATCAGGGGCAGGTTGCATCTTGATTGATCCATATAAGAATAAACAATTTCTCTCTTGTAGACTAGAGTTTGAATGCACAAATAACATTGTTGAACAGTGAGGCTCTAGTCTTGGGCCTGAAGAAATCTATTGAACTTGAGGTTGTAAATTTAAAAGTTTTTGGGGATTCTGAGATAGTAGTCAGACAAGTAAGAAACACCATTCATTGTTTATATCCACATCTTAAGGGATACCAGTTGGAGGTATGGAATTTGATTATGCACTTCAATGATTTCAATATAAATGTAGTACCTAGATTGCAGAATGCTGCAACTGATTTATTAGCTACTTATGTATCTAGATTAGTGCTAACTAATAACAAGTGTTCTATTGAATTGATTTTTAGACCATCAGTACATACCTGACAATGTTACAAATATGAGGGTGTTCGATGATGATGAACAGATCATCGATTTTTTGACAAATGAAGAATATTTTAAATAATCCATAATAGATGAAGAAGAACATTTGTCAGGTTTACAAAATGAAGATGCAATTTAGGAAAATTTCATGCCTAAAGTAGTAAGAACCCTCAAAGAGATGCTTGATTTGTAGAATAAATTCCGGAAACCAGACAATGTGAAGACGAACAGTTTATCAATGCAACATGAGCTGGTCAATCTAGGATCAGAAGATGAACCTAAAAATGTCAATTTGGGAAAATGTTGCTCACCTAGGAAAATATGTAAGTTCATCAAGTTGTTTCAGAAACACAAAGACATCTTCTCCTAGACGTATGAAGATATGCAGACTTATGATACTCACATCATCCAACATGTGATTCCCATCAAAACAAGAGAAAAATCATTTCAGCAACAACTTAGAAAGATGCAACCGAAGTTAGATCCTCTGATCTATAACAAAGTAAAGAAGTTACTAGACGCAAAGATCATTTTCGAGGTTCGACATTCATAATGGGTGGCCAATCTAGTCCCGGTGAGAAAAAATTTAGGAGAGATAAGGCTCTATTTTGACTTCAAGAACTTAAATAGAGCATCAGATAAATATAACTATCCGGTTCCACCAATGGAACATATTTTACAGATGGTTTCAGGCTCATAAATGTTCTCCCTATTAGATGGATTTTCAGGGTATAATCAAGTATTAATGGCTGAGTAGGACCGATTAAAGACAACATTTCGTACAAAGTGGGGAACATTCGCTTATAGAAGAATGCCTTTTGGCCTCATGAACGCCAGAGCCACATTTCATAGGGCCATGGACATTACATTCATAGGTTTAAGTGGCCACTGTGTACTAGTGTACTTGGAGGATGTAACCATTTTCTCCAAGAGAAGAGAATACCATGATTTTCACTTGAAATAGATTTTTGACCGTTGCAGAAGATATGGTATATCTCTAAACCCAAAGAAAAGCATCTTTGCAGTTCTTGAAGGAAAATTATTGGGACACATCATATCAAAGTAGGGAATCTCAATAGATCAAGAGAGAGTTGAGGCTATAACTTAGATTCCCATGCCCCATAATAAGAAATCTATGCAATCATTTATGGGCAGAATAAATTTTGTTCAGAGGTCTGTCCCTGATTTTGCTCAAATTGTGAAACCTCTGCAGAAAATGGTGAAGCAAAGTGTACAATTCAAGTGGAATGGAATTGAGAAAGTTGCCTTTAAAGATATCAAAACAACAATAGCTCATGCACCTTCTTTGAAGAGTCCAGACTTTGAAAAGGACTTTTTTTATATACCTTTGCTTCATACAACTCTATCGCAACAGTGCTTATGCAAAAAGGGGAATTAGGAGACGAATACCCAATATCATTCATGAGTACTAGGTTACAAGGAGTTGAATTGAATTACCCAGTCATGGACAAGAAAGCATATGAAGTCTTTAAGGCAGGGAAATAATTCAGACCCTTTAATCTAAAAACAGAACAAAATTCATAGTTCCTCACCTAGCTTTTAGGCCTCTTTTTGTGCAAAAGGAATTGGGTGAGCGAAGAGAGAATTGGGTGACTTCCTTGCAGGAGTATGAACTAGAATTCAAACCAGATATCATCATCAAAGGTCAAGGGTTGTGCAAGTTGATAGCAGATAATCAAACTGATAAAGATCATGATTGGGAGGATGAAGCTGGAGTGAACTTGATTCATGTATGTTCTATATTCACTGCTCCTGAATCTTGGTACAAATATCTAGTGTACTATATTCAATAAGGATATCTATCGAAGCATTGTAGCTCCAAGAAAAGAAGGGAACTTTGATTTAATTCAACCCCATATCAAATAATGGATGGAGTGCTTTTCAGAAAAAATTATGATGGAGTTTTTCTCAAATGTTTGGAAATAGAGGATGCTCCAAAATAGTCAAATAATTACATGACGGACCAGCAGGAGGACATTATTATGGGGATACCATAGCTTACAAGATACTTAGAGCTGGATATTACTGAAAAAATTTGTTTAAAGATGCCCATGCCTATGCAAGAAAGTGTGTTGTATGTCAAAGGAGTGGTGGAAAATTGGCAAAAGTAGCGGGACCATTACAACTTGTTACTATTGTAGAGCCGTTTGAATAGTGGGGCATAGATGTTATTGGGGAAATCAATTCGAATTCTTCATTACAACATCGATATATCCTTATAGACACCGATTATTTCACACGATGGGTGGAAGTGATTCGATTGTGCAAAGTGAACGAAGATGTTGTCATTGACTTCCTGCAAGAGAACATTATGGCGAGGTTTGGAGTTCCAATTTCTCTTGTTTTTGATAATGCATCTTAAGCCTCGTCTGTTAAAATAATCGAGTTTCTTATGAAAAGGTAATTAAGTTGCATTACTTAGCTAATTATTATCCTTAGAGAAATGGTTTAGCAGAATCAACAAATAAGAACCTTATCTGAATTTTGAAGAAAACCGTTATTGAAAATCAGAGAAATTGGCACTCAGTCCTTCCAAATGCACTGTGGGAAGATAGTGTCACTCCAAAGAATTCCTTAGGAGTGTCTCCCTATACTCTAGTATATGGAAAATAAGCTTTATTTCCCCCAAACATTCTGCTCCTGTCTTCGCAATTAGCTCAAGCCTCAAGGGGTTCCAGTAGCGAAGCTTTACAAGCACGAATTGACACTTTGTTAAAACTGAAGGAACTATGACAAAAGAATAAATATAATTTCAACAAACATCAGGGTATCATCAAAATATGGTTCGACAAGAGGTAATATGGTACAAGAAACTTTGATGTAGGAGACCTAGTTTTGAAATGGGATGATCCTCATGCAGAAAAGGGAAAACACACAAAGTTCCAACATTTATGGATTGGCCCTTACCTAGTCACTGAAAAATTAGGCCCTATAACTTCAAATTGCAAGATTTACAAGGACAGGAAGAAATTCTTCCTATAAATGGCCTTATTCTCAAACATTACTTTACTTAGATTCCTAGGAACCCTTTATACATAAATAAACTTGTTGTTATTGATTTTTTTTTCCGGTTGTTTATTTTCCTATTTGTTTCACCTTATTTCATAGCCTTAGTGTGTTTTATTTTAATAATCCAGCTCAATTTTTGGTTCTTGGAAGTATAGGCATCTGATTAAACTCGAAATATTTGGATGTCAGGAATTGCTTATGAGAAAGAGAAGATGATAAAGTTCGATCATAATGAGATTCTTTAATTGTTGACAGGTGATGGAAAGGGAAGCTAGTATTCAAGTTCACATTTGAATCATTATAACCCCTGTGAAATAACCAAGACTCATTAGGTCTGGAGTACTATCTTGGGGTTTCATCCATTCTCGCATTAATGCCTGTCTCAAGAATCATATCATGATGGAACCATGGAAAGGAAGAAGGTCTGACGGATGTATGGTATTCAAAATAATCCCATTGCTACAAATAAAAAAAAGGCTAAAAGGATTAGATTGAAAATTCATTTTTTCTGAGATATTTAGTCTTTAATTAAAGAAATGATGCTGAAGGAATAAATTGTCAGAACAAAAGGCCTATCAAAACAACAAAGATCAGCACGGTTCTTCTCCATCTGTGAGCTTGATAAGCAAACAAAGCTATCGCTCACACAAAAGGACATTGTGGATGGAAGAACCTATACCTAATTCTCAAAGTAAAAGGAAGACTTAGAAGACTTTTTCAGTCATAAATAAAGCATCAAAAGAATTCTTATAGCATGGGAATGAGGAACAAACGAATACATATGTCTTACTCTATTACAATCCTGTGGAATCTTATCTCATGGAAACTTAAAGAAAGGGGGTAAAATGAACTTCATAATTTGACCCCATGAAAGTTATCAAGACACTGAGCTCTTGGTTACCCTACTCCCAAAGAAATGGTATAAAATGTGATACTTGAAAAGTTGCATCCCCGGATAAATCTAGTTTAAAGAAGTATCGGGAAATGCTTGTAAGTAGTCATTGAACATTCACAGTGCAGTACCATATGGAAATATTGTTGTTCAAATAAGGTTTTTTCAGAGATCTGTGTTCACCAACTAGTCACCAATTGTTGCTGCTGCAATTGCTTCCCCAAAATTTTTACATTTTAGGGCCCATCCTTCCATTTTTGTTTTAAAATCACACCTACTCTTGTTTCCCAACTCAGTTAAGCCCTCCCTGCATACTCGGTCTTTCCTAGAAGCTCGAGTAGAAGGTTTTTCCTAAGCCTGAAGTGTGATTCTGGTAAAAAAATACTTAGGCACGACCAAGAAACAAGCCTTACAATAAAATCCTCTTTGATTTAAGATCAACGGCTGAGAATCGCTCCGATAAAGATCCAATGACCAAGAAATGGCAGGAGCATAAGCGCAAAGTTGGAGAAGCCAAGTTTCGCTTATGAAAAGGTTACAAACACGATTTCTGACTTCTGCATAGATCCAATGGTCCAAAAGGTTTTCATACAAATCAATGGCTTGAAACGGAGAAAAAGAAAAGGCGAAGGAGAAAAGTTAAAGTTTGAACTTCGTGAAAATTGGACAATCCGACTTTCAATTTCTGATTTCTGCAAAAGGTTAAAGTTGGAAGTTAGGGTTTGATTTCAAAAAAGATTGACTTTCTGTTTTCCTGATTTTCACTTTTCAGAAAAGGCGGAAACAGAAAAGTGGAAGCGGAAGGGCGGAAGCAGAAAAGTGGAAAAGAGGAAGAGGAAAGGAGAAGGCGGAAAAGTAGAATTTTAACTTGATAAAATTGGCGAGCCCAATTTCCGCTTTTTGGAAGGGCGAAAGTGAAAAGGAGTAGTCAAGGCCACATGATCTAATAGTTCAAATCAGACCTGTTCCATATTTGAGATGATCTCATCCATCCAACTTCTATTGTGTTTTTTACTGTGAACCATTGGGGAAAATGAGAAATATTTGTCCCAAAACTTAAACTAAATATTTGCTTGCTTAAACGGGAGCTAATCATCATGTTTTTGTTTTGTTTGAATAAACGACACATGTCATTAAACTTATAAATTGAAAGTAAAGTGATTAGTTAGATTCGCCATTGACAAATTATTGTTGTTTACAGATCAGATATATCTCTCATGATGTTCTCTTTATGTATTTCAGGTACTAGGGTTCACCAATTTAGGATGGGCGATTGTGATATTGGGTAAAGGTTGCAGTTTTCCATGACTGAGATTCATGGAAGATACAGATCTATGGTCCTGAAGAATTTTGTTGTTTTAACTTACGCGAATGAAATAAATCTCTCAGATTCGCAGAATTGGTTAAATGGATACATCTTTCAATGACCAAGATCAAAGGTGGAGTCAGATTAGCGATGGACATGCATTTCACTAATTCAACATGCTTGTGGAAAATAAATTTTGAAATATGTGGAATTGGTTAAAGGGCTGCATCTTTCAATAACTAAGTTCTGCTCAGAATTAGATCTACTGCGGAGAAAAATTTTGTTGATTCAACAAGAACAAAGAAACAATATTTTGAAATCTATGGAATTGATTAAAGGGATACATATTTCAACAAATGAGATGAAGATTTGATACAGCTCAATAATTGAGGTTCATTTCATGGATTGAATGTGCACAAAAGATGGAACATCTCAGAGATGTGAAATTCTGTAGACACGACAGGATTGGACGGAGGCGACCTTGGTTGATTTGTGATCTATGATCACAAATCAATTTCACAATGTAAAAACACAGGAAAAATAAAGTAGTGTGTATTTCCCTCAGGGAAATACCTGTGTAATTTGTTTTTATTTGTTTTTTTTATGAAACTATTAGATTCATCCAGGCGGGCGAATAAGAATCCTTGGAATATCCTCGGTAATGGATAGAGTTAGTATAAATAAGGGTGCAGAGAACCATAGAGAGGGACTTTTCTTTTCTAAAAGCATGTGCATTCACATGTATATAAGTATGTATATTTGGTAAATGTACATAAGCATTTTAAATAGTTTTTAATAACTTGTATTTAAATTTCACATATGATTATTTATAATTACTTCTTGTAATTATTAGTGGTTTACTTTCAAAATAGTTTTCGATAACACTTAGACTTTAAATGGTAAGTGAATATTAACCAATTAATTTTATTCAAGTGCTCGTGGAACCAAGAAGACGCATGTCCTCCAACTCATGGTTTCTTAGTCATTCACCCTCTCCCTAATGGATTCATGCCCCAAAGTCTACAAAATAAATGTATAACTTAGAAAATTCACAAAACATTACTTACAGTGCTTCACTCACCTGAGCTTTTCACCGAAAAGTTGCACATTTACACTTACCTTATACTTTTCGTTACTGATAAAAGTAGTAGCAGAGGGGATGTTACATCCTCCCCCTCTTAAAAGTACACCATCCTCGGTGTTGGTATCTTTCAATATTCCTTCTTAAATATACATTGCTCTTGCATCTATCAATCTTCATCTATCTTTACTTGTTTTGTTTTTTCTTTGAAATGCGTTTAATGTTTGTTGTCTCCATAACCTGTGATTTACACATGAAATTCTAGGTCCTTCCAAAATCTTCAATATACAAAAACAAAAGTATACATATAATTATTGAAATTAAAAATAAATACAAACATTAGGTTCTTTTAAACCTCTTTTTGATATTTTTTATAACAACCCTTAAAATTCAGCTTTACTTTGAAAGATTTCCCTCGTCATGATAACATAGCGTTCCTGCAACTGTAAAATATGTGTTAATCATAATAATAATATAAAATCCATAATCTAAAATATATGCATCTATTCTTTTCAATCTTGAGGCACATAGAGTTTCCATATTCAACCTTTATATCGATGCCCCTTGTATGAAGGTACTTCTTCTCAAATACCTTTATCCATTTCCACTTTCCTTAGTAGCATAGATAATCATATCAAACTAACATATAACATGTCCATAAACATATTTTTCTTCACATATTTTGAAACATTTATTAATTAAAGAATTACCAATACACATAACAACAATATTTTTATCATATTTTTCACATGAAAAATTCATCTCATAAATAAGTTTGTAGCCAATGTTTTCCTCATTCATCATGTCATGATGTGTAAAATACCAAAAATCACACACATACCGTTTATATGGCATTTATGTTCCAAACACTTCTCGGATAAAATCCTCTTTCAGAAATCTTGGCATGCATATATACATGAGGGTCATCTCCTCATGTAACCACTAGTTCATGTGCAGGCATCCTCAACCTTTATATATTATATTCATCAGATATAAGGACGATACCCTTCATTGGATTTTTACAGCTCTTGGGTGTATCTCTTGCATAGAGACTGGAAGCTCTCAGGGCCCAGATTCCAGAAGCCCACATATCTCTAAGCCGAAAATATTAACATCACAAAAGATATCACTACAGAACCTAACACCTCACTTGGGTGCTCTCTCACAGTTCTACTTAAGAGCATAACACCTCTTATGAGTGCTCGCCAGTAGCTCTTTGCCTCGAAATTTAATATCATAGAGCTCTCAATAGAGCCTATCACCTCACAAGGGTGCTCACTGGCAACTCTGTGCTAACTTACCAAAATTTTCAAAGCCTAAACAGTTTAGGCGCTCCAAAGAGAACACGCTCAACACCAAAACCGGTTTCTCTTGCTTAATCACATAGTTTAAATATCAAATTTTCTTCTTCTTTTCTTGGAAATTAAGAGCCTTATAACTTAGGGCATCCCCTGTGGTCATCTCAAAAGTTTTGTAACTATTTATATAATTAGTCTTTAGGTGCTTTAAGTTTTTTTTATATACATGTTTAACAATTTATTATTACATTGCATAGATTGATACTTCTAGTATCTAAGCATGTACAAACCATTCAAAATTTACATACATGCCATATACACAACTTATCATACTTTACTCAAGTATTTCAATTAAGATTTTCAAATCTTCTAACAAAGCATATTTTGATCATATCAAGTTACTGAGCTATGTTTTCATAAAATGCATTCGATTGTTCATATTATGATATTTCAAACACATTTAATTAATCTTTTAAGAAAATAAAGATTTATATTCATTCCAAAAGTTAAACTTTTCATCAAGGAGTTCTTCTTTTGGCCTTGCTTGTCTTATTGATTCCAACGCGACGATGAATATTGCCACCATGCATACCTGCATTCTTCACTCGTAATTTCTTGCTGAAAATTATTTGCATCATAGGCTCACAATGAAAATATATCAAAAAAAATAAAATAATAGCAAGTTTATTATTATTATTTTTTAAATGCTCCTAAGCTCTTGCTGCAATAAGATATTCTTTTATATAAACTCAATGCATTACTCACTAGAAAACTTAGTCGTAATTAATTTTCACTGACTTAAACCTCAAGCAAAATCCATACCTTACTTTATATAATCTTGAATTGAAATTACCAACTTACATTATCTTCGTTTCAGTTTGGCGAAATTTCTTGTTAACAAGTGTACCTGTACATGAAGCGGTAAAAGCTTCTTTAACACACACAAATTCTCTAAAATTCCCACAGGTAATCTGAATCCCACTTGTTGGTAAGTAGTAATAAATATTGATAATCTAGATAAGATGATAAGATTTTAAAATGAGTCTTGCCTTTATAGGCTTGAGCATGTGCAGTGAAGGGTTACACCCTTTCACTTAGTAATTAATAAACTATAATTAATATATTATTTTATATTTGTTACATTGCCACTCTCTTAGAAAGGATTTGTCCTCAAAGATTTCTAATGTGGTCACATTGTTCTATGCATCGTTCTATGCAATGTTTAGGATGACGGCACAAGTCGATACGAACTCCTAAGTGTAGAGCATAACTTTTGTTACGTGGACGGGTCAATCCACTCCAAATTGATTCTTTGTTGAACGCCACACTTTATAAGTGAATTGACATCCTGAGAATTGAGTGCATGGGTGTCAGTAATTTCTGTAGATTGTTTATGATTCTTAATATACCGACTATTATCATTTGGATGTCGATAGACAGTTTTTTCAATGTCATTTTATCTTATCAAGTTTGTGGTGTCTCTTTGGATTAATCTTTGAGTAGGATTCTCTTCTACCCGAGCGACATCTAGAGTGAGGATCTAAACTAGGTCGATAAGTGTGTTTTTTTCCATAAATTGTATTTCTAACAACTTTGATGTTTTGTTCTTTAACACAGGTAAATTCTCTAAAATGCCCACAGGTAATCTGAATGCCTCATGTTGGTAAGTAGTAATAAATATTGATAATAGATAAGATGATAATATTTTACAATGAGGCTCACCTTTATAGGCTTGAGCATGTGTAGTGAAGGGTTACACCATTTCACTTAGTAATTAATAAAATATACTTAATATATTATTTTATATTTGTTACAATACATTACACTTTACAATCTTTGCAAGGGGTTATTTACATCATATTTTCTAATGTAATTTTAACAAGACATAAAATTATATATATATATCAACAAGTTTCTTCTTAGATGTATTTAAAAACCAAAGAGATATATAATGCATAATCTAGACATAATAATATTGATCTTCATGCTTAATCCTTGTACATTTATCATTCTTAATCCTATTGAAATCAAAGTATGGTAGTATACTCTTGCCATGACTACACTTCTATGTGAGTTACCTCTACTTACATGTATCACTCATTGACTTACTTTTTCAACATACTAAGCATAATATTGACAAGTCATACATATATTAGCATAAACATATCTTTGCATAGGTTTACTAAATTTATCCACTGGTTAAACTCAGTATAATTCTTCATAACATTATATATTTCATACATAACTTAGTTATTCATTATCATGGTGTTCGTTCAAGTAACAAGTTATACAAATTCACTAGTATTTACCACATTTATTTCTTATTTATTGGAAAGTAAAAGAAAATATATCACATTCTTTATCTTTCAACACAACTCTGCATTCAAATCAAACTAGTTTATGTTCTTCGATGATCAGAACTTTTCAACAATATCCTTTTTATAACATGCATGCCAATAAGTAAACATAAAGTTTTATATCCAAAGAATTAATTCTTCACAAGGTTCACACATACCTGTATATAGGCGAATCCATTAGTTCTAAGTGTTTTCAACAATATCATTTTTATAACATGCATTCCAATAAGTAAACATAAAGTCTTATATCCAAATAATTAATTATTCACAAGGTTCACACATACCTGTATATAGGTGAATCTATTAGGTCTGAGTATTGAGAACCCGCTATGATACCATTTGTAACATACCCAATTTCCACTTTACCATCTTGTGAAAATGGGGTATAAAATTTTTCCTTACACATATTTTAAATTACCAAGAGTATTAGTACCAATGACTGTTTTTCAATATTAATAAAGAACAACTATATATTCATATATATAAAAGGATATTTAATTAATACACTATTATCTCATTCGAAGAATAACGACAAAGTCCTCATCCCACTAATCTCTTTTTATAAAACATATTTTATTTATATATAGTCTCCAATTCTTAAATCCTTTATCCATCCTTCCCCATCTATACATTAGAATCTATAATAATACCATGTTACTATTCTCCTTTCAAGGTATTAAATGCATACTTATTGGGAGATAATTTTTCATGAACATACAAACGTTCACTAGTATTTAAAATATATCATGTATCATCCATCATTCATCATTCATTGATGAAAACACCATACTATTATTTTAATTTCTCCTATAACATGAACAATCATATGTTGCAAAGTATTGACATTAATATTTATATAACAAGATTCATAATCCATTCATTATGCACAAATAACGAAGTGAGTATTCTTTTAGCAATACATGATTGTGGAGCAATAACTTGGGCCAATTCACATAAATAAGCCACGTAAGGTATAAATGAAAAATAGAGACACCAATATATGTGGTTCACCCCAACCAGGGGCTACATCCACCAATAATTGTTAATCTTTTTATTATTTTATTCAACAAGAGGGTTGCAATTCTGCAACACATTCACTCCAATTTATTTCCCATTTTTTTTACAAAGTCTCTTTGAGAGAGAGAGCACTTACAAACTCATATTTAGCCTTATTGTAAGGAATTCCATGAACAAATTCCATCTAAATTAATTTAAAAACCTTTCACTTTAACTATTTGTTGTTGCTGCAACTGCTTCCCCAAAATTTTTACATTTTAGGGCCCCTCCTTCCATTTTTGTTTTAAAAGCACGCCTACTCTTGTTGCCCAACTCAGTTAAGCCCTCCCTGCATACTTAGTCTTTCCTAGACGCTCGAGCAGAAGGTTTTTCCCTGAGCCCAAAGTGTGGTTCTGGTAAAAAAATACTTAGGCGTGACTAAGAAACAAGCCTTACAAGAAAATTCGCTTTGATTGAATATCAACGGTTGGGAATTGCTCTGATGAAGATCCAATGGCCAAGAAATGGCGATAACGGAAGTGCAGAGTCGAAGAAGCCAAGTTTCGCACTTATGAAATGGTTACAGACCCGATTTTTGACTTCTGCGTAGCTCCAACGGTCAAGAAGGTTTCCACACAAATGAACGAATCGAAGAGGCGAGAAAGAAAAGGCAAAGGTGAAAAGTTAAATTTTGAACTTCATGAAAATTGGACAATCCGACTTCTGATTTCTGCTTTCCGCAAAAGGAAGAAGCGGAAAGGAAGAAGTGGAAAGTTAAGGTTTGATTTCAGAAAAGATTGATTTTCCATTTTCTGATTTTCGCTTTCCAGAAAAGGCAAAAGCGGAAAAGCGGAAGGGGAAGGGCAGAAGTGGAAAAGAGGAAGCATAAATGCAGGGGCAGAAAAGTAGAATTTTAACTTGATAAAATTGGCGAATCCGATTTTTGCTTTTCAGAAGGGCGAAAGCACAAAGGATTTGTCAAGGCTGCATGAAATAATGGTTCAAATCAGACTCGATCCATCTTTGAGATGGTCTAAGCTATCCAACTTCTATTTTGTTTTTTACTATGAACCATTGGGGAAAATGAGAAATATTTGTCCCAAAACTTAAACTAAATATTTTCTTTCTTAACAGGGCGCTAATCATCGTGTTTTTGTTTTGTTTGAATAAACAACACATTTCATTAAACTTATAACTTAAACTACGTTGATTAGTTACATTCATCATTGACAAATCATTGTTGTTTACATATCAAATATATCTCTCATTATGTTCTCTTTACGTATTTCAGGTACTAGTGTTCACCAAGTTAGGATGGGAAATTGCGAGATCAGGTAAAGGTTGCAGTTTTCGATGGCTGAGATTGATGGCAATTACATATCTATGGTCCTGAAGAGTTCTGCTATTTTAACTTGCGTGAATGAAATAAATCTCTCAGATCCGCTGAATTGGTTAAAGGGCTACATCCTTCAACGACCAAGATCAAAGATGGAGTCAGATCAATGGTGGATGTGCATTTCGCTGATTCAACATGCTCATGAAAAATAACTTTTGTAATCTGTGGAATTGGTTAAAGGGATGCATCGTTCAACAACTGAGATCTGCTCAGAATTAGATCTACGATGGAGAAAATTTCTGCTGATTCAAAAAGAACAGGGAAATGAACTTTGAAATTTGCAGAATTGGTTAAAGGGATACATCTTTCAATACTGAGATGAAGGTTTGATATAGATCAACGATTGAGGTTGATTTCACGGATTGAATGTGCACAAAAGATGGAACATCTTAGAGTTGTGAAATCTTGTAGACACGGCAGGATTGGACGAAGGTGACCTTTGCTGATTTGTGATCTATGATCACAAATCAATTTTGCAATGCAAAGATGCAGGAAAAATAAAGGAGTGTGTATTTCCCTCAGGGAAAGACCCGTGTAATTTATTTTTATATGGTTTTTTTATGAAACCATTAGATTCATCCAGGTGGGCGAATAAGAAGCCTAGGAATCTCCTTGGTGATGGATAGAGTTAGTATATATAGCGGTGTAGAGCACCATAGAGAGGGAATTTTGCTTGGTGAAATAATTCTAGACTATTATTGTAAAAGAGCTACCTCTTTGCTAATAAGAAGGATCATTTTGCTGGAACAAAGGGCTTGCATAGAGATTTAATCTGAATGTGTGGAATGCATACTATAGAACTATTTCTTCTTGCTTATGTACATCATACAAAGAGATTGTTCTAATCTCTTGGAACTATTTCCTTGGTCATGAATGCATGTTGTCTGTATAAATGTCTGTGTTGATAGGTTAATAAATGGTTAAATTATATTAGAGCTACCTTTGGTATTCTTTCTGCTGTGAATGTGATTATTGTGTTGGTACGGCTATCTGTTAGACCTTTATGAGCATTTACATTATATTACTCTGAACTTTAAATTTTCTCCCTATCTGAGGATATAATATTTTAGTTTTAGATCTAGATTAGGCCTGCATTTCGCTTAGGGACCTGCATATCATTCTTTAAACAATTTTTTTATAGATGGTGGACTAGGCTGTAACCAGTAAAAGATTGAAGAACTTAATATACGGTAGCTGAAACTATGAACTAGATAGATTCCCCACAACAAATGGTGTCTGATCTATTTGGGATCATTCACTGAGGAGAATCCCTACTGCTTGGTACCTGGGATTTTTCCAAGCATCAACAAAATTGGTGCTAGAAGGAGGGCCCTATCCGTGCATGCCTGGTAGAGGAAATCCAATTTTTAGAGAAGATTACACTGGGAGATCATTCAAAAATATTTTCCCTGGAGATCTTTTTCCTGAATTACAATAACAAGAACAGACAGGTTCTGGGGAAGAAGAATCAGAAAGTTTGTTTGTTGTCCCATTTAAAGAAGTAGATATGTTTAGGAAACATACAAGATCCTAAATCAAGAAACTTGGGGGGTTAAAAGTTATTCCTGCATTACCTAGAAGGCAAACTTCCAAGAAATTAGCCTCTTACACTAAGGATTCAATTCTTGTTGAAAATTTGGAAGCACTGGTAGATTTATCCATCCAAGAAATTGTTCAGCCTCTAGATCAATTAGATCCAAAATCTCCTGCAGTTTCAGCATTCAGTCAGTCTCCACCTCGAATCATGGCTGTTGTTAATCAACCTGCATGGAGAGCAAGAATGCAACTCAACCTAGCTTCTCCATTGCATGACTTTCCTAAGAACACAGAAAAGGTATTACCAAAATTTGATCTTGGAAAGGGTTTTTCTGTTGAAGATCACTTACAAAAATTTTATCTGGCTTTGAATCTCTTAAATGTTGACCATGAAGATGTGGTTTGCACACTTTTTCAATATACTTTTGAACCTAAGGCATATCAATGGTAGTTTAGTCAGCAAGCTAATTCAATAGTAAATTGGGATGGTTTTGAAAAGGAATTCTTAGAGAAATTTGGAAAACAAAAAATTGTAGCCACTCTCATGAAAGAATTATTGTCTATGAGAATGGAAAAGAAAGAAAAGGTCCAAGAATTTAATCATAGATTCACCACTTTGCTGAATAACTTTAGTGCCACAACAAAACCAGCCGAAGATTCTTTAATAGAATATTATACTACAACACTTGATCCACCGATAACAATGTTTGTGAAAAGGGATGGTAAAGTTACACTAGTAGAAAACTATGAAGAGGCCAAGAAAGTAGAGGCAGATCTGGATAGTATAGCAAAGAATTCTCCAAAATCTGAATTGAAACATACCACAAGCAAAAGGCCTTTGCTGTTAACTAATCCCAAAGAAGAACACTCTAATGAACTCGATAGTGTTGTGAAAATGGTGCAGAAATTGTCAAACAAAATAGTAGACATCGAAAAGGATAGGGGAACTAGTTCGTATAGAAATCCATTCAACCCTTATTACAAAAAAAGGGAAGTGATTGGACAATTTGAACCACCTGTGCATAATGATTCTATTCTAAATTGTAATGAAGTAGGCAGGGATCACTGTGGACAAGCAAGCATATGAAGTATTCAAGGCTGCAAAACAATTCAGACCCTTTATTCTAAAAAACATAACAAAATTTGTAGGTCCTCACCCAGCTGTTAGGTCTCTTTTTGTGCAAAAGGAACTGGGTGAGTGAAGAGGGAATTGGGTGACTGTCCTGCAGGAGTATGACCTAGAATTCAAACCAGCTATCATCATCAAAGGTAAAGGGTTGTGCAAGTTGATAGTAGATAATCAAACTGATAAAGATCCTGATTGGGAGAATGAAGTTGGAGTGAACTTGATTGATGTATGTCTTATCTTCACTGCTCCTAAATCTTGGTACAGATATATGGTGTACTATCTTCAATAAGGATATCTATCAGATCATTGGAGCTCCAAGCAGAGAAGGGAACTTCGGTTGAATTCAGCCCCATATCAAATAATGGATGGAGTGCTTTTTAGAAAAAATTATGATGGAGTTTTGCTCAAATGCCTGGAAAGAGAGGATGCTCCAAAATAGTCAAATAATTACGTGATGGACTAGCAGGATGACATTATTCTGGGGATACCACAGCTCACAAGATACTTAGAGCTGGATATTACTGGAAAACTTTGTTTAAATATTCCCATGCCTATGCAATAATGTGTGATGTATGTCAGAGGAGTGGTGGTAAATTGGAAAAAGCGGCAGGACCGTTACAACCTGTTACTATTTCAGAGCCATTTGAATAGTGAGGCATAGATGTTATTGGGGAAATCAATCTGAATTATTCATTGCAACATCGATATATCCTTATGGCTACCGATTATTTCACACAATGGATGGAAGTGATTCCATTGCACAAAGTGAACAAAGATGTTGTCATTGACTTCCTGCAAGAGAACATTATGATGAGGTTTGGAGTTCCAATTTCTCTTGTTTTCTATAATGCATCTTATTTCTCATTTGTTGAAATAACTGAGTTTGCTTATGAAAAGGGAATTAAGTTGCATTACTCATCTAATTATTATCCTCGATGAAATTCAAATAAGAACCTTATCCAAATTTTGAAGAAAATTGTTATTGAAAATCAGATAAATTGTCACTCATCCCTTCCAAATGCACTGTGGGTAGATAGGGTCACTTCAAAGAATTCCTTAGGAGTGTCTCCCTATACTCTAGTATATGGAAAATAAGCTTTATTCCCCCCAAACATTCTGCTCCCATCTTCGCAGTTAGATCAAGCCTCAAGGGGTTCCAGTAGTGAAGTTTTACAAGAACGAATTGACACTTTGTTAAAACTAGAGGAACTATGGAAAAAGGCTAAAGATAATTTCAACCAACATCAGGGTATCATCAAAATATGGTTCGACAAGAGAAAATCTGTACAAGAAACTTTGATGTAGGAGTCCTAGTTTTGAAATGGGATGATCCTCATGCAAAAAAGGGAAAGCACACAAAGTTCCAACATTTATGGATTGGCCTTTACCTAGTCACTGAAAAGTTAGGCTCTGTAACTTACAAATTGCAAGATTTACAAGGACAGGAAGAAAGTCTTCAGGTAAATGGTCTTTGTCTCAAACATTACTTTACTTAGAGTCCTAGGAACCCTTTGTACATAAATAAACTTGTTGTTATTGATTTTGTTCTCCAGTTGTTTATTTTCCTATTTGTTTCACCTTATTTCATAGCCTTAGTCTGTTTGCTTTTCATAATCCAACTCAATTTTTGGTTCTTGGAAGTATAGGCATCTAATTAAACTCGAAATCTTTGGATGTCAGGAATTGCGTATGGGAAAGAGAAGATGATAAAGTTCGATCATAATGAGATTCTTTAACTATTGACAGATGATGGAAAGGGAAGCTAGTCTTCAAGTTCACATTTGAATCATTATAACCAAGACTCATGAGGTCTGGAGTAATATCTTGGGGTTTCATCAATTCTCACATTAATACTCGTCTCAGGAAGCATATCATGATGGACCCATGGAAAGGAAGTAGGTCTGACAGATGTATGGTATTCAAAATAATCCCATTGCTACAAATAAAAAAAGGGCAAAAGGATTAGATTGAAAACTCATTTTTTTTCTTCTGAAATATTCAGTCTTCAATTAAAGAAATGATGTTGAAGGAATAAATCGTCAGAACAAAATGGTTGTCAAAACAACAAATATCAACACAGTTCTTCTCCGTCCGTGAGCTTGATAAGCAAACAAATCCGTCACTCACACAAAAGGACATTGTGGATGGAAGAACCTGTACCAAATTCTCAAAGTAAAAGGAAGACTCAGAAGACTTTTTCAATCCTAAAGAAAGCATCAAAAGAATTCTTATAGCATGGGAATGAGGAAAAAATGAATACATCTGTCTTACTCTATTACGATCCTATGGAGTCTTATCTGATGGAAAATTAAAGACGGGGTAAAATGAACTTCATACTTGGACCCCAAGATATTTATCAAGAGACTGAGCTCTTGGTTACCCTACTCCCAAAGAAATGGTATAAAATGTGATGCTTGAAATGTTGCATCCCTGGATAAATCTGTTTAAAGAAGTATCGGGAAATGCTTGTAAGTAATCATTGAACATTCATAGTGCAGTACCATATGGCAATCTTGTTGTTCAAATAAGGTTTTTTCAGAGATCTGTGTTCACCATCTAGTTGCCAATTGTTGCTGCTGTAACTGCTTCCCAAAATTTTTTACATTTTAGGGCCCCTCCTTCCATTTTTGTTTTAAAAGCACACCTACTCTTGTTTCCCAACTCAGTTAATCCCTCTCTACATACTTAGTATTTCCTAGAAGCTCAAGCATAAGGTTTTTCCTTAAGCCTAAAGCGTGGTTCTGGTAAAAAAATGCTTAGGCATGACCAAGAAACAAACCTTACAAGAAAATCCACTTTGATTTAAGATCAACAGTTGAGAATCACTCTGGTCAAGATCCAATGACCAAGAAATGGCGAGAGCAAAAATGCGGAGTCGGAGAAGCCAAGTTTCACTTATGAAAAGGTTACAAACCCAATTTCCAACTTCTGCATAGATCCGACGGTCCAGAAGGTTTTTGCGCAAATCAACGTCTCGAAAAGGCGGAGGTGGAAAGTTAAAGTTTGAACTTTGTGAAAATTGGACAATCCGACTTTGGATTTCTGCTTTCCGCAAAAGGAGGAAGTAGAAAGTTAAGGTTTGATTTCGGAAAAGATTGACTTTCCCTTTTCTGATTTCCACTTTCCGAAAAAGGCGAAAGCAGAAAAGTGGAAGTGGAAGGGCGGAAGCAGAAAAGAGGAAACGCGGAAGCAGAAAGGAGGAGGCAGAAAAGTATAATTTTAACTTGATGAAATTGGTGAACCTGATTTCCGCTTTCCGGAAGGGTGGAAGCGAAAAGGATCTATCAAGGCTACGTGATCTAACGGTTCAAATCAGACATGGTCCATCTGTCACATGCCCCAATTTTGTAAAATAATGTTATCTTATTTTTATTTGATTCCAAGAAATTATGTTAAATTTAATGCTAAGTTGAAACTGATGACTCAACAAAGTTAAAAGATATGGAATGTAATTTTGAATATTTTATTCTTAAATAAATAAAAGTGGAGATAACAGCTTGGGAGAGTTGTTAAAAAGAGTGTTATTGGTCAAGTTGGTGGAGGGAACTAGGTGGAAAGAAAAAAGACAAGTGGCAGCATCCTCAAACACTTCCTATGTTGCAGGTGGCAACCTCCCTACATTTGGGGTCATGATCCCCCAAGAAAGTGGGATCAGAGCAGGTGGCTCAATTAATGACAACTAACCCAAAAAGACCTAGGCAATCTTAATAAAAAGTGCCCAATGTAGAGAGCTGAGGTTGCTCATTCCAGGAGAAGAATCATTCAGGTGAATACACATCAAGGAATTCATTGGGAAAGGGAAATTTGAAAGAAGGTGTTTGAGGGGTAAATTGCAGGAAGTTGATCTAGTACAACTTTGTAGCTAAAAGATCTTACTAGAGTATGCAGAGTTGGTATTGAGTCTCAGGACTGGTACTTTGTTGATTGTTCCACCTAGTTCCAGCCAAGGAGACCAGAACAGGCTCGGGGGTCCTGAGAAGTCGCTGTTTGAGCGCTCTCCAGGAGTTGGTAGGGAGGAACGGCCTCCCATTGCTGTTGTCATCCAACTTTAAAGACAGGTTCCATTATCTTTTAATTTCTATGTTATAGTTTATATCTGTGTGTGTGTAATTAATGAATAGTTATATTTTATGATGTGTTGAAATCTCTTAGTTGTTTCAAGGTTGAATCTGTACTGTGATGAAAGATAAATTCTACCTGTGTTTTTCCCCATCTGGAGTAATCCAGATCGTACTCTAGCACAGGTAGTGTGTTTAAATAAATGAAGTAGGATAGGAATATAAATGAATAGAATATTTATGTTTTCAGAGTATTGAAATAGTTCTTATCAGTAGATAGTTGTTTTCTAGAAAGTTTATTAATCTGTTTTGTATAGAGGTTGTCAGAACTAGACTGTGTGTTTAAAATATCATAAAGGAAAAGAATATTTTTATTTACTGACAGCAGTTTGTTAAGTATATAATTCATTTCCTACACAGTATCTACTTCTATAAACTGTACATTTATATTGAAGTAGAAGAACTAGTATTATCAGTTGAAAGTTATCATTTAGGTTAAGAAAAAGATGTAAAAATAATATGGATAGCTTATCTTTTCCTTTAGTGACAACTAATCTTCCTACATCTATCTAAACTATAGTTAAGATTATGATAAATGTGACAGTATTCTTGTCTTAGCTTTAATAACTAAAGGACAGTAGTAAATTTAGGTTTAAGTTAATATTATAAGAAACTATCCTTATACTTTTGTAGACAGTATAAATGTAAAGAATATTCACAAGTAAGAAAGTTCTTATATTCTTCCAGTAAGTCTACAGAAACAATTGTATTAAATAGCACAAATATTACACACTGCTCTCAGTCGTAATTATTATACAAATAAAAACCAACATAAACTTAAGAATAGATATTATACATAGATAATAATATTATAAATACAAATAATATTTTTATTATCCTTAAACAGTGATATTTATAAATTATTAATTCATAAAAAAAAACAATCTGAAGAAAACTGTGTAACCGTAATTAAATTTACAAGATAATAACATAGGAATTAATATTCTATCAAAGTTAAAAGTGAGTGAACCCTAGCTCATATTCTGAGCATATGAGCATAATCCATAAGTATTTTTAAATACTGTAGTAACATAGGTTATACATAGGGTAGTTCTTTTCCACTATTAACTAAAAATGCTATGCACAAAAATAAACTACAATACTGATTAAACTTGTATAAATGTATTTATAAGAGAAACAATGCTTTTCTTTTAACAACAGCATACATCGACAGAAATAAATGTCAGGGTTAAAACCCTTAAAACTATTACATTACAAGTATCAAAATATTAACCAAATTGACAACAATTATGTAACCATCATTAATGAGTCTAATAATCTATTCACAGTCCTTTAAGGACAAATAGAATAAAATAGAGAAACAGCGTAATTATTATCACAAGATTAGTATAAATCAAACAAGGGTTTTTACAGGTCAAACCCTAACCCATGACTTCCATTAAAACCAACAAGATTCAAGTTACGGCTGTAAGTATCAGCCTTAAAATTTAAATTATAAAAACCTTACAAAATACTCAACTGAGTCTATAACTTCATTATATTCAGGAAGGGTAAAAACCCTAAAATTACACAGAGTATAGCATAAACTCCCGGCAACCAAAACAAGTTTACAACTATACTGCCTTTACAAAATTTACAAACTTAAACCTAACTGTGAAGCCAAAGCTTTGACCAAGTATTGTGCACAATACAAATCAAATTTACCCTAGCAAGGGTTTGGATTTAAGTATTGTCCTAACAGCCTGAAAAATAGTAAAAACAATAACATAACTCGTGACGAGACAAGAGAGGGTTTTCCAAAACCCTAGGCGAGTCCAACGACCACCCTAACACTAACAGAGGGAGAATCCATCTTTCAGACCACGGGGCTTACCCGAGTTTGAACCACGAGCCACGGCCTTTGCAAAAGGCTGCCTTTTCTCCTTTGTTCAAGCTTCACAGCGGTGAGCACCTACAGCAAACAACAAACCACTGTCAGCAAAACAAGTTACTTGTTAAAGCTTGAAAACATTCTTTATAAACTTACAGTAAATAATATAAATTACATTATGATAATTACCTGTCAATGAGAGAACAATGAACAACTTCACGAGGCATTGTCAACTACAAGTGGTGCAGTTGGAAACCCAAACAGCCCTCAAGAACCTTAGACAATGGCGAGCCATGAGAACCAAAGAAGGAAACCGAAGCAGCCATTAAGCTACGCAAGCTATGGAAGAAAGGTTTCACAGGCAATGAGACAAGGGTAGCAGGAAAAGACAACTCCATGTGTTGCAGAGAAAGAACCAGCATTCAAAACCACACACCAGAGAATAAAAGTAGTGCAGAGTCAAGGCACAAGGCAACTGTAACCAGGATAAATTTTGAAATATGCAGAATTGGTTAAAGGGTTGCATCTTTCAACGACTGATATTTTCTCGGAATTAGATCTACGGCGAAGAAAAATTCCTCTCATTCAACAAGCATGGGAAATGAACTTTTGAAATCTGCAAAATTGGTTAAAGGGCTACATCTTTCAATGGCTGAGATGAAGATTTGATATAGATCACCGATTGACATTGATTTCATGGATTTAATGTGCACAAAATATGGAACATCTCAGGGCTGCAAAATCCTGTAGACACGGTAGGATTGGACAAAGGCGACCTTGGCTGATTTGTGATCTATGATCACAAATCAATTTCACAATGTAAAGATGTAGGAAAAAAAAGGAGCGTGTATTTCCATCAGGGAAATAACTATTTAATTTGTTTTTATTTGTTTGTTTTATGAATCCATTAGATTCATCCAGGTGGGCGAATAAGAAGCTTGGGAATCTCCTGGGTAATGGATAGAGTTAGTATAAATAGGGGTGTAGAGCACCATAGAGAGGGACTTTTGCCTGGTGAAAGAATTATGGACTATTGTTGTAAAAGAGCTACCTCTTTGCTATTAAGAAGGATCATTTTGTTGGAACAAAGGGCCTGTGCAGAGATTTAATCGGAATGTGTGGAATGCATACTATAGAACTATTTCTTCTTGCTTCTATACGTCATACAATGAGATTGTTCTAACCTCCTTGAACTATTTTCTTGGTCATGAATGTCTGTTGTCTGTATAAATGTCTGTGTTGACAGGGTAATAAATGGTTTAATTATATTAGAGCTACCTCTGGTATTCTTTCTGCTGTAAATGTGATTATTGTGTTGGTATGTCTATCTGTTAGACCTTTATGAGCATTTACATTATATTACTCTGAACTCTAAATTTGCTCCCTGTCCGAGGATTTAATATTTTATTTTTAGATCTAGATTAGGCTCACATTTCACTTAGGGATCTGCATATCATTCTTTAAACAAAATTTTTATAAACGGTGGACTGGGCCATAACCAGTAAAATATTAAAGAACTTAATATACGGTAGCTGAAACCGTGAACCAGACGAATTCCCCACAACAAACTATGTCTGATCTATTTGGGATCGTTCACTAAGGAGAATCCCTACTGCTTGGTACCTGGGATTTTCCAGGCATCCACACTATCCAAGGAAACATTTAACATAGTTTCTAATTAAAAGAGTTTGAACCCTCCTTATTTAAATCTTAACAAAAACCAACCCTTTAGCGTATCTATCATGGTACATTTATGTAATAGGATTTGTACTAGATACTTCCATACATATAAATCACTAAGATTACAAAACATAATTTTAAGATAATATTTAATTATGAGAGGTCTTAACTTTTAATAAAAAAGAAACATCAGAGTCCATTCTAGATTCATGGAGCTCTGATCCAAGAGGAACATCTCATAGTGGATCAAAATTAAAGTCTTAATAATGTAAAATAAATATTAAAGTGGTCAAGAGCTCATCGAGAGCTTTCCCACGACGCTTGTTTCATGCAAAAAGACCTATAGATGCATAAATTATTAAGGTTTGAAGTTTCGACATTTTTGGTTAAAATTGGCTTGAAAAAATGGTTATTTGGTCAAATTGGAAAATGTAATGTTTTACAAAAATTTGGGGAGTCCATGGGATTCGGCCCCATGACCTCTAAAGAACTCCCAAAGCTTTTATCAATCCCACCTAGCCAACACTCCACATGTTAGTTCTAAACATGTATAAGGCGCATATTGTATTTAGGTTTTGAACAAAGTTCACTTGTAAAAAGGAGGGAGGTCGAGGGCTAATACCTCAACCCCATGGCCAACACCGAGCCCCACCCACATATATTATATTATATTGTAATCAAACTATACATCGGCGAACCCACACCGAGCCCCACCCACATATATTATATTGTAATCAAACTATACATCGGCAAACCCAAAGTTGTAGCCATATATTACATTACCAAATCATAATCCAAACCATAGTTATAAGCATATGCCAACAATGCCAAACGAACTATAATACATGCCATTGTTTAATACTTGCCAATAAAAATCATAATCCAAACCATAGTTATAACCATATGCCAACAATTCCGAATGAACAATAATGCATGCCACCATTTAATACTTGCCAACAAAAATGAATTATGGGGAGAGGTCCGTGGGTTTGAACCCGCACCGTACTCCCCTCATTTTCAAAGCCTTAACCAACGCTCTATCCATGCCACTTTTTAAGGGATGTGGCAGATAATGCTTAAAAGTTTTTTGCAAAGATCGGGGTTCAAAAGGGCATGTGGCCTCACGGCCCATGCCCTAAAACCACCCAAAAGCCACTATAAAATCATGGTTTTTGGCATGGGTTTCGATATAGATAACAAATTTAAGACCACTCAGCGCAGAGTAGGCACAAATTTCAAGAAGGTATTGGCATGAAACCCAAGGTGGTTTTGCAAATTTCCCAAGAAGGTCTTGCATAGAGTTTGAGGCAGTTTTGGTCCGAGGTGAGAAGTACATGCAATTAATGTGCATAGTTCCCGAGGAGGGAAAGTATAGTCCGTACAGGTCATAGAGGCGGGGTAGAGATAGTTCTTGATTTGTGTGCCAAAGGAGGCCTTAGGAAAACCTAGTCGATTTTATACTCATTTTTCTCAAAACTTCGAGAGAAACACAATGGTGCAGTTTGTTTCTGAGTCTGACTGACATAAATCAGAAGTGTTTCTAGGACACTCATTTTGTAAGCTTTGAAGACTTAATAATATCGTCCTTCCCATTGGAAGTGGCCCAAAGACGTAGCCTAGGAGGGGTGAAGTCCGTTATCAGTTGTTGTCTTCATTTTCTAGTTTTTATTTGTGTATGTGATTGATTTAAAGCATTAAAATTTCATCTTTTAATCCTGTTTATGAGTAATTAACATATAAAGTTCACATGAAATTTTTAATGGTTAAAAACATGCTGAATATTTTAAGATCAAGCTTGGTATCATAGCTTAATAACCATTGCATTGTGAGTTTATGTTAACAAGATTCGGGAAAAAGCGAGGTGAAGGTGTACTTGAAGCTTTCAATCGAGATATTGGTCGTGCACATCAAAGAGAGAAAATGGAAGATGAAGGCTACTGAGGAGAAGATGATAAGGCCTTCCGCAAGGCTTTCTATCAAATGGAAGACGTAGTAGAAAAGTTGTTTGCAGATTATCAAGAGAGATTGGAAAAGAAGAAAACAAAGAAGGAAAAAACAAAGGATAATGCTTTGGGAAAAGGAAAAGACCTTAATGAACCTTCTTCTCCATCTTCTTCTTCCTATTCTAAAAGTTCCATTATTGCTTCTTCAAATCCAAAGAAACAACCTCAGAAGGCTAAGTCTGATTTACCTTATTTAAAACTTGATATTAAGTTTGATTTGCCCACACATAATGGTGAACTTAATGCAGAAAATCTAGATGATTAGATCAGGAAGATTGAGGTGTATTGCAAGATTCAGAAGTTTGCAGATGATTAAGCAAAAATCCAATTGGATACTTTCCGTCTTGAAGGTACTGCACTCATCTGGTAGGAGAGTAAGACACAGGAAGATCTCCTTACAAAAGGTAAAATTATTTCTTCCTGGTATAAATTTATTGCTGCGTTAATTTTTTTTTTATCCATTAGCATACATACAACAAGCCATGATGGATTGGAAAAACTTAAGGCAACGTAAAGGTCAGAATGTACAAGAGTACACTCAAGAATTCAAAAAGAGAGCTTTGATCTTGGGTATACCTCTTTACATCCAAGAAACTATTCTCAAGTTTATTGAAGGATTACATAGTTATTTGTGTCATACAATACTTATGTTTAATCCTACTAACCTTGACGAGGTTTGTGTGCAAGCTACACACATTGGGTCCAAAGGGAAGAGTGTTCATGATGTTCCTTTAGCTGAATCCAACTAGGAAAAAGAAGGCAAGGAAAAAGGGAAATGTAAACATGCAGCTACAATGAGGAAGGGTGATGAGAAGCATGCATGCTCACATTGTCTAAAGCAAGGGCATGAAGAGGAAAAGTGTTGGGTACTACATCCAGAACTGAAACGAAAGTGGTTTAAGGATAAGAAAGGGAAGAAAAATGAAGTAATTATCGTTGAGGACCTTGGATCAAATTCTGAGGACGAAACAAAGATAACAATCATAGGTGTGAAAGGTAAAGCTATTATTGATAATGATTCTAATATTGGTTGTTCATGTGCTTCTACTTATAAATATCATGTCATTTGTAAGGGTAAAATAAATGCATTGTTTAATATAAGGGTGATTACAAAACAAACTAATATCAACACACTCATAGATAGTGGATTCCAAGCTAATCTCATTTAATAAGAAGTAGTTAAGCAGTTGGAATTAACAACAAAACCACAAAAGAAACCTTATCCATTAGGCTGGGTGTGCAAAGATAAAATATTACAAGTAACAATATAATGCGATCTAAAGTTTGCAATGACATCTAAGTTTGTAGATGAGGTTGAATTTGGTGTGGTTCCACTAGATATCTGTGGAATTGTGTTGGGTAGTCCATACTTATATGATCAAAAATAAATATTCTATATAGAACATAATTAATATCACTTGTTTAAAGAAGGAATTGAGTACATAGTGCATTCACATACATTTAAAAATGACAGATCATTGGGCACTACACAACAATTAAAAAGGGTTTTTAATGCAAGACGAAATTTGGCAGTTATATCTATGCAATGTAAGGAATAAAATAATCCTAAGCATGAAAAAGAAGTGCAATTTCAGTACAATGCACCTATTATGGTTGATAGTGTTCCCATGGTAAAAAATAAGCATGATATGGGTACAATCTCTTTCATATGTTCAATTGTGATATTCATCTTTCTATTGATCAGTAGTATGTGGTTGTAGGCGACAATATTGAATGAAGTTTTGATTGAAAATGAGATTAATGTACTTAACACTGTCAATACAGTGTTGATTGTTGTTATGTTGATTCAAATGTGCAGGTTCCAGGAAGAATGGACAAATGATATGGGATAAGTGAGACGAACGTGTCCTCACTTGAATTCTGAATGATTCCGGCTTTTGGTGGTCCAAAAGCTTCCTAGTGGGAAGGTTTGATCCAGGAGGATCATCTCATAGTCGATTGACATTAAAGTATTCAAAATGTAAAATAAATATTAAAATGGTAAAGATCTCGTTAATATCTTTCCAGCAACACTTATTTCATGCAGAAGGCCTCTAGAGGAAGATGTTATTAAGGTTTGAAGTTTCGGCAATTTTGGTTAAAATTGGAAAAAAATGGTAATTTGGTCAAATTGGAAAATGTAATGTTTTATAAAAGTTTTGGGAGTCCATGGGATTTGACCCCATGACCTCCAAAGACCGCCCAAAGCCTTTACCAAGCCCTCATAATCAACACTCCACATTTTGGTTCTTAACATGTATAAGGCGCATATTGTATTTAAGTTTTGAACAAAGTTTACTCGGCCTCTGCTGAAGACAATGCTATGGCGACCTAATTTTTGCTAGACCAGAAAATGGGGACACCACCAAACATGAAGAAATATCTGGAAGTAGAATTTTGATCAATAGAATCACCTTCCTAATCGGAATATGTGTACCCAACCAGCTCTATCTCGGAGTCTGCAACATAGTGAATGTCGTAGGTCCTGGTTCCCTGAATATACTGGAGGATCCTCTTGGATGCCTTCCAATGAAGATCATGGGGCTGCTGCATGTATCTTGATACAGAATTCATGGCATAACATATATCAGGCCGAGAATGAGTCAAGTACAACAAGCTACCAATCAGCTGTCGATAAATAGTGTAGTCCATGGGAGGTGTGCTTTTTCCTTCTTCAAGGCTGGTCCCTAAAAGGAAAGGGAATGGAGTAGCCTTACATTAAGCCATGTTAAACTTGAATAAAAGGTCTGATATGTATTTGGACTGAGTGACCATTATCCCATCAAAATTTTGCTCAATTTCGAGCCCAAGAAATTGCTTTAAGAGCCCCAAATCGCTCATTTCAAATGCATTGTGGAGAGCAGTTTTGATGACTGAAATAGAAGTAAATGTGTTACCTGTAATCAGCAAGTAATCAACATATAAAACAATAATAATCAAATGACCATCAGACTACTGTATATACACATTTGGATCTGATTTAGACCTTTGGAAGTTTTGCGAGAGAAGGAAGGCATCCATCTTGGAATACCACTCTCTTAGGGCCTATTTTAACCCTTATAGTGACTTCTTTAGCATGAAAACCAAACATGGATCAGAAATGTAGCACTCAAGCTGCTTTATGTATATCTCCTCATGAATATCTCCATGCAAAAAGGAAGACTTAACATCCATATGATGCACTTCCCAGTGCTTAGATGCTGAAATTGCCAAAACTAGGTGGATGGAGTCCATTTTTGCAACCGGTGCAAAAGTCTCATCGTAGTCCACACCTTAGACCTGGGAGAAACATTTTTCCACCAACATTTCCTTATATTTGTAGGTTCTACCATCTGTAGCAACCTTAGTCTGAAACACCCACTTGCATTGAACCAATTTCCTCCCTGGAGGAAGAGAAACTAGCTCCCAAGTAGTGTTTTTCTGAAGAGAATTCATGTCTTCATCCATGGCAACTTGCCATCTCGGATCCTTCCGAGCATGGTAGTAAGACTTAGGGTCTGAACTTATCATCAAATAATAATATTTGGACATCAAATAATCAAGACAAGAGAGCGCAATACCTGCTCTTTGGAAATCAAACTGGGTTCTCCTTGGATCATCCAGATTTCCAATGTTATCTCCTGCGGAGGAGAGTGTCTGTCGGGCCCAAGTTGGGAGATGATTTTGTACTTAAGGTTTCGATTCAGCATCTAATTTTTTATATACACTGATATCAGAAATCATAGGATCCAAATCAGGGTCTTCACCCCCAATTACATCATCCAAATATTCAGTAGAATAGGAAGGAAATTCAACAGTTTTCTCCTTCACTAGTTCTACCTCTTGAAGAGGCTCATCGAACTTGACACTCCTTTCAATGATGATCTATTTTGTTTTGATATCTAGCATCTTGAATCCTTTTGATTCATAAGGATATCCAATAAACATACATTCTATGCTTTGCGGTTACAAATCCCTTCTTTTATCAATTGGAATTCGGGCCCATGCAGTGGACCCAAACACCTGCATATTCGACACATCTGGCTTGTGTCCAAAGTATGCTTCGAAAGGGGTCTTACCTTTAATGGATGAGTGTGGCACTTTGTTTTTAATATATTCTATATCATGCATGTCTTTAGCCCACAAATTTGCATCCAACTTCTTTGATTCCAACATACAGGTGGTCAGCTCCTTGAGAGACTGATTCTTCCTCTCCGCTACACCGTTCTGCTGGGGAGTGTAGGGGATTGAATGCTGGATCTGAATACCACTTTGGGAACATATATGCAATAAATAATTACTGACATACTCCCTTCCATTATCAAATCTCAATATCTTGATATTTTGGCTAGATGCATTCTCAATCAAGGCCTTCAATTCAGTGAATTTTTCCAAGACTGCCAACTTCTTTTTGATAAAAAAGACCCATGTGTATCTGGAAAAGTCATCAATGAAAGTAAGAACATACCTTGATCCATTCATGGATTTGATAGGAATGGGACCACTTATATCAGAATGTATCAGTCCCAAGATGCATGATTCTCGGATTGCCTTCCCCCGATCGAGCTTATGCTTAGGGTGCTTTCCAACAACACAACCCTTGCAAATTCCAGTGGTAGCTTTGATGACCGGGAGGCCTTCAACCATAGAATTATTCTGTAATTTATACAAGTTTTTGAAGTTCAGATGGTCAAACCTCTCATGCCACAGTCTACTAACTTCATTTCCATGAGTCAACAATGCGGTGGGCTATGCATCCACCACAAAATGGGAGAACTTGTAGGATTTTGCATGATGGTTTGCAAGGCCTTTTGCTACAAGTTTTCCAGATGCAATTTCTATGATTTGTACATCATCCAGGCTAAAGGAGACTCTCTTGGGCACTCTCGTATGTGTCATTTGATAAACAATTAGGAGGTTTGATGCAAGAGATGGTAGATACAGAACATTGGAAAAATAACCGTGCTCAAGATCTATAGTACCTTGTCCTTCGGATATGATTGTGGAGTCATCTCCCATGTGGATGGGAATGGATTTGCCAGTCTCCAAAGATGAGAAGGAGTCTCTTTCATCCATCATGTGGTTCAAAGCTCTAGAATCTATCAAGAGTGTGTTGGACTTCGAAGTGCTTGCCATGAGGGCATGACCTCTTTCATGCTGTGGTTCCTGATCTTGCTGATCTCTCCTCTGAAAGCTTTCTGGAAGATTGATGTGATTTCTCTCAAGTAGAGAGGTAGCTTCATCAAGTTTCTTTTTCGTGCATGCATGTTCAAGGTGGAAGACCTTCCTACAGTATGAACACTTGACTTTTTCCTTTCCATGATTCCCTTTTCCTTTGTTCTTCTTTGAGCCGGAAGGCTCTTCATGCTGCTGGTTTTCAACTTTAGGCTTTGGAGCTTTGAATTTGGCTTTTGGGTTCTTCTGCTACTTTCCTTTACCCTTCAAATATTTGGGCCCCGAGACATGGAGGGCTTGATCACAAGAGGATTTGATGATCCCCATCTGGACAAGATTATCATGTTCACTTGTTAGGGACTCAATGAAGGCATTGAGTGAAGGAATATTCCATCCAGGGGTTGTGAGATTCCCCGCATGGAATGTAGAGACAAACACGAAATAATCAACTCCAAGTTTAGAGAGTATGGTGAGGATGAGCTGATCATCCTCCTTATCTGCCTTACATTGCTTCAATAGTAAGACAGTGTGCTTGAACTTTGTGAAAAAATCATTTAAGGTCTTGAAATTGGAAGGCTGTAGAGACATCAACTCATTTTCAAGCTGGTATACTCTCAAATCATCTTTTTTTCCATACAGGGTTTCCAATTTGTCCCAAATTTCCTTTGGAGTCTTCAATCCTGAGAGATGGAAAAGAAGGTCTCGGGAAACAGAGAGGCACAAGAATCCGAATGTTTCATATTTCTTGTTCAAGAATCTAGCTTTGTCTGCCACAAAGGCAGTCTCTTCTTCAGTGTCCATAGTGACCCTATAGAGTCCTCTAGCATGTAGCTGGATCTCCATGTCTCCTTTCCATGAATGGAAATTGAACGAAGTCAAGAGTTCTATGGAAGAAGCCATCTGAAACTGCTAGAGCGAATGCTTTTCACCTATTAAAACCTACAAATCACAACAAAAGGGGAACCGTAAGGTCAGACAACCTGCACATTTTAGGCTTTCATCACACCCAGCATAATTGATCATGCAAGCTTGATCAACAATTCCTTTACTTGGGGTATTAAGTGGTAAGCCTTGGCTTCTGGTGCAGTGCTGGAATTTTGAGCTTTTGCTCAATTTTTCATGCAAGATCTGTCAAAAACCTTGTTTTTGAGAGATCTGAGCTTCGTCCAGCCATGACCTCTGATACCATATTAATTTGTCACAGTGATCTAGGGACTAAAAACAGAGTCTCACAAAGAATTCATACATTTAAGCATAAAATTGAAAAAATGGTGCTGCAATGGGAGTAGCAGCTCTGTATAATCAATGAATAATGAATAATACAATACAATGGTCATGCAAGATGCATGAATTCCAAGAAAATTAGAATTCCCAAGGAGGTCATTCGAATTGAATGAATGGGTGTAGCTTAACTGACTGTAAGCCACATTAAACACACTAGTTAACCAACTGATCAAGTGTCGATTGACTCAACTGAGTCCTAATTGAAGTCAAAGTTCAATAAATGACTGAGTCTAATTGAAAGTATCTCAGACACATGTCACTGCATGCCAACCAACAAGTGGTAGTGCATCAATAACTCCAATGAACCCCGATGAGGTTAACTGAATTCAAACTGGCCATTAGAGGTGGTTGGAGGCGCCCCTATAGACTCCAGTTCATTAAATATTAATTAAATAATCAATATAATGAAAGGAGGCACCTTCACCACTTAGATTTAATTGATTGTAACCATCAGTTATCAATTAAGTGCATTTATGACACTCAGATCACCCTTGGAGTGCTCCAATTAGCCTCCCTGAATGAAGGAGAAGGCTTAGTTGGCCTCCTTGACTGAAGGTAGGTGTGGGTGTGCTCATGCTGATGTCATACAATGCTCCTCTGATGTCAATTAAGTCAATAAAACTTAGGATAGTGGTTTAACTAGGACAAATTGACCAAAATAAGTGTGTATGGTGGTAAATGTCTCCAACAATTGTGATAAATCTAAATTTTTTGTTATTTAGATCCCTAATACATAAAATGGTAGGTCTCCCTAATTCTTTATGGAGAAATGATGATGAAAAATATGAGGTTAAGAAGTTGTTGAGACATATGTCTGGTTAATTAGAGGGAATGGGGTAAGTGATAGAATATCTTAGTTTACATAGAAGATCAAGAAGCTAAACAAGAAGAATTGGAATCCTAACTCAAGGAATAAAAGTTGAAAACTGTTAAATTGGAAAATGACTCATACATGCATTATAATATTATCCTAGGGTTTGCAAGGAGATCCCAATATTTGGTTGGTTTTCCATATGTTTCTATAGGGCTAATAAATACCAAGACCTTGAGGAGGATATTGTGTGGAAATCAACAATTTCCATGATCAAACATTAGAATATATGCAGAGATTAGGATCCCCAAACTCATATCATGTGACTATGGAGAAGGCCATAGTGGGCATATATTTGGTCATGATTTTAATTATGTTGTTTACATTTTCTCTTTTAATATTAGGAAAATATATCGAGAATTATTGATATATGTATAATAGAATTGAAGTAGGATCTAATGAGGAAGACCATCATATTTTGGACACAAGAGAAGTTTTGTATACCTCTTGAATTTATTATTAAAAAAATGGTTTCATTCTCCATATTCAAATAAAATAAACTAAGATTATTTTTTGTATCAACAATAATCAAAACCATACAATCCAACAAAGATAAAATGATACATAATTTTATGGGAAATCATATATAAGTTCACACTCATTTAGAGTACCCCATATGTGTGTGTGTGCGCGCGCACTACAATATCTTCAAACAAATGATTGGATGAAGATGTAAATGAACCACACTCTTCTCTATTATCAATGAGTGCACCATATGAGTCTACATGTATGCTCAACATTTCATATGCCAAAATCCTTCTAGATATACAACTATGTTCACTACACTTCCATCTTGCAACTATTTAATGTCTCAACAACCTCCTAATAATATTTATAGTCCTAGAGTAAAGAGCACCTCTCTTTGCCAAATGGAATATATAGGTCGACAATTTTTGGATTTACCATCCATGGATCCTCCACCTATGGTAAACTATACTCTTCAAGGCTTAAGGCTGATACAACTCAACATATATTGTGGAAAGGGAGAGTAACAATCATTCCTCCCAAACACCCTAGTTAGACCCAAATGACATATTATGTGAATTAGTTATTATATATCTTATGTTATTACTTATTATAAATATTAGTTTTATAATATTAATTTGTAATATTACTATTAAGTACTAATATAAATTGTAATATGCTAATATTACTTTTAGGAGTAGCCTTATTAATTCTAAGTTTTGGACTTTATGGTGGGTTTTGGTCGGAATCTTGTATTTTTTTATTTGTTAAAATCCAAATTTTGAAGTGTTTAAATTGTGTTTTTGAATTCATAAATAGATTCAACACCCTCAAATACCCCTATGGCACCCAAATCATGCAATTTTCATATATAACATATGTGATTCTAAGTTTTTTTAAATATTTCCAACCAACTCCGAATAGAATAAGATGAAAAATATACTCGAAAAAAAAATGAAAATATAAAATATTTAGACTACACCTTACTGTTATATGTTATTTATGTATTTTATTATTATTAATATTAATGTTACAATCATGTATTATTGATGAAATAGATATTATATTATACATGTGTTCTATTGTATGTTAATATGATTTTTGTATTAAATTTTATGCAAAATATAATTAGTTAAAAACAAAGAAATAAGAATGGGATTTTGGGAATTGGAAATTGCCTCTATCAATTATTTTGTTTTTTTACACGAAAACTAAAGGAATTGAAAGATCAACTTTTATTCTTATTTATTTGGATTAAAAAAGAGAAAAGAAAAAAAAACTAATATATATCATGGTAGATTAGCTCGAGTTGTTGAGAGCTATATTCATAAGCAGAAGGTATCGGGGTCAAATTCTCGAGTGGCTATGCAAGGGCCTCACTTGATGTCCCCACTGGATTAGGCCTCGTAATCAGGGGTGATGGTTTACCTTGGGTACCATCCTCAAAATGAAGGGAAGTACTTGAAGGTTTCTCGAGACATATTCCATCTAAAATATATATATATAAAATAATGCTACACATTAAAAAAATAAATAAGTTTAAAAAGTTAAAAGTTCCCGTTCTTTTGATTTTTGTGGTAAAGTGCCAAAATAATGGATGGTTCATCTCACCCCATTACATTGGTTTCTTACATTAACTCCCCCCCCCAAAAAAAAACAAAAACAAAAGATTGGTGGGGACAATACCCAATACAAGGACTGGAAATTGATTTGGGAATCCCTTCAACATTCATTTGTTTAAAAACTCAGAAATCCAAGGTAATGAGATTATAATAATTTATATATTACATTAGTTATTAATTTAGATTGTAACATACTAATATTACTTGTTAGATGTAGTTTAAAAAAATATATAGGATGGTTTTAAAAGGAAAAAAAAGGTTATTCATTAATACCATTCACCTTCCAAAAAAATGTAATTGTTGAAAGTTGACATCACCAATATATTATTACTAAAAAAATAAAATTTAAGGTCATTGGTTCATACAATTTACCAGAAGCAAGGTTAGAGAGAGAGAGGGAGTCATCTTCTTTCTACCATAGGATTCCATCTTATGCCATCAACCTCTTGGAGTGGATCACTAAAAGAGAAGAAGAACCCTCCCTTGCGATGTTCGTTGTGGAGTTCCCCCTCTTCATTAATCAATATCAAGGTGTTGTAATACATTTTTATTCTTTTCATTATTAACATAAATGAATGCATTATTTATTGTGGGCTCTATGTTTTGTGTTGTAATCCAAATTTCTCATATAATAGTGTAGATTTTTTTTTGGCTTTTGCTTCTACAATTTGATCTAGTACTTAAGCAATACAACCCTTGAGTAAGTGCATTTTGGCATGGGTTTGTGAAAAAAATACAACACAACATTTATTTTAGGGGAATCCAACCCATTATCACACTAAAGAAAGGATCCATAGTTGGTTTTCAAATCCTAATTACACTGATGATAATCAAACACGTTGTTTCTAGTATGTGTATATTCACTAGCACACATACGAGATCTAATGCACAATCCCTACATTGTATTTTAGCCATCTCATCATTATAATTGCACCAAAGGATCCAGTGATAATAATCAATGAGTTGGTGCAATATCTAGTATCGATGCACATGTCAACACACCAATGAGTTGGTGCAATATCTAGTATCAATGCACATGTCAGCACACCAATGAGTTGGTGCATCTTTTTGATACACCATCTGTGGGGTGTCTGAGTCATCCTAAATGTACCAAGGAGTGCAAGGAGAAGTGAACATGCATTACCAAGTACCTTTAGGTTAACTATATGCACTATCTATGGCACAGGTAGACCACACCAAATCTCTAATATGCACCAACTTTTTGGTGTGTTGTTGGATGCAAAATGTATAACGTATCATGGCAACGTCAACAAACTGCAATTTATTGTCTTTGTAAAATGGTGCACATGCGTTGCTTAGATGCATCACTAGGGAGGTAGAGAACATGCATTGAAAACAAAACAATGTATTTCACCTATGAAATAACACCACACACAATGCTCTATGTGCTTTTTCGTTATTTGTTATGGACCAAGATCGATGCGTCTTTTGTATTCTACTAGTATAGGTGCACCAATGTGAACCTATGTAAGACACACCAATGTAGTTTATAGTACACAAAGCACCAAATTTAATATTATATATTGATTGAATCATATAATTGTTAGTTTATGAACAAATTGGTTTTAGATTTATACATTTTTCTAATGGAGTTTTATGTGAATCAAGTAGAGGTACAAGCAATGCATGCAATTCATTTGATCATGTTGCAACTTGGAAAGTATGCGAGAGAGAGTGGGAAAAATTCCTGCACCTTATTTCAGAGGCTACACATTTGATGGATGCTAACCTCATAGAGAATTATGAGGATGCTATGTCCCTCAAGCGGAACAATGATTTTATGATCCAATTGATATATCATTGATATAAAGGCTATATATCATTTAGGATTAGACCAACGATGTAGAATATCCCCATATATGAGGATGTTTATTTCACTACTTGGTTTCCTAGGACAAGGAAACACACTCCCTAGTTCCCCAAATGTTTCATGGGGTTCTTTAACAAACCCCATTGACATAACACCTCATTTTTTACCTTATGATGTAATTATGCATATAATAATGCAAGCAATAAAAGTAAGACACATATGATTCAGGTTGACCAAATATGTACATTTGTAAATAATATAAAATTCCATGATGGTTGCAAATGAATAAGGATGAAGAAGAGACATGATGCTATATTCCACAAGTGGGGAAAGTGAAAGGGGGCTAAAGGGAGATGACCCTAGTGAAATACTAACCAAGTCCTTAGTTTTACTTAAAAACCTTGGATAGAAATATAACATAAAGTCCCTTAACCCATGGTTATGAGAGAGGATTAATTAATCTTGTTTATATTATTGTCTTAAGATGAGATTAAGGGGAAAAAATGGCTCTCCTCGAGTGCTAGGCCACGAGTTCTCAACATGAATATAAAAGGTTGGAATTGAACTTAGAGTATCATTTTGGTAATCATTTTTAGGAACCTGCTTGCTGGTAGGAACTGTGGAAAAAGAAGGAAAAACATTATGTTGTGAGCTAAACTCCATGCATGCTAATTCAATATTACCCTAGGAAATCTATGTTAATTATTATTGTTCATTTGTGAGAAGAAACATGGCCTATAGATGAGAATACCTAGAGTCCCAATAGTGAGATTCCCTACCTATCTTGTGCTAGAACACTATAAGATAATTGGGATAGCTTGAGGGACTCGATGTAGAGAATGTAATCACATTCCATGTATTGTGCAGGTTGAGGGGGAAGAGTGCTAGTTGATTGGGATATATGTAGATTTTTTTTTACACTAGAGAGATTTCTAAGTTGTTGGTTGAGTAAAATTATTTAGAATATTCACCCTTGTGAATGATGACCTCAACTTGGGGTGGCCTCTATCATATAAAATTTAAGTGTGACTGAGTGTCTAAGACTGGGAGGAACAACCTTCACTTGCATCTATTTGGAGTAATATTAACCATAAAACCTCGATTTCATTAAACTTAGATTTCCGAGTGAGAATATGGACTTACAAAATGTTTTGAAAGTGTGATTATTGGTTTTCAAAACTGTGATTTTTGTTTCTAGAAATGTGATCATCGGTTTCTAGAAGTGTGAACATCAGTTTCCAAAGTATGATTAATGGTTTTTGAAAGTGTCATTATTAGTTTCCAGTAGTGTGAATGTTGGTTTCCAATGTTGTGATTATCAATTTCTGAACATTTATGATTATGATTTTAAAAGCTTACTGATATTAAGTGTAATTACTGTAATTAATGGATTTTGTGATTTTAACATCTTTTTTAATTTTCACATAATTAATTCATATACAGTGATGAAGTATCTTGTATAGTCAGAAAGTATACATTCTCTTTCTTTTCATAACAAAGGTTCCTGAATTTGAATGCCAATAGCATGAATTACTAAATTATGAGAAGGGAATTGTGCTCTTTCTCCTAATCATACCAATTCCCACATTTTGACATATGGAAGGTTCTATGCCTCCTCAAATGGGGGTCGACCATCGGTAGTGCTACTCCACATGATTGATCACTCGACAGGTGTGAAACATAGTCATATGGAAGAGCCTTAAACATCTTCCTTGTAGGTCCTAAGAAAATATTTAGTGAATTTTAAAGTCTAACTATTTATCATTCATTGGTGTGCTCATCCATAACTAGAGTGGGATATATCACGCCAATGAAGAGATAAGGCCAGGTTCACATGGGAGAATCGACCATTGACAAGGGATTTATTGCTTTCCCTTTTAGGAATGAGTGTGCTGTGACATAAATGGTGTTGTGCCTGAATGTGCATATCAGTCTGCGATAAGAAAAATTGATGGTCGATAGGAACAATGCATTATTAAGTAGTGTGAAAGATAAAACAGGCTTGATGTGTCGTTGGCCCAAAACTGCCAAGGCACGTGGAATATTCGAATTGAAAATGACTCCCAAAGTATATTTGTGAAACCACTTTGGGTTAGATTCATTACTTCCCATCGTACCAAAAGGAAGGCTTTCCACCTATGTCGATGCAAGACGACAAGAAGGATTCCATGGTGGATATACGCCATTGTTTCCTACCCAATAGTTGTATCTTTAAACCTCTTTTGCCAATTTTTCTACCATTAATAAAATATCCATCTTCTTAGAGATATTTTTTCTTTTTTGTTAGCACACAAACTAGCATCTGAAGATTGAATTCCTAAAATCAATGTTAGCTTATAGAAAACTAAGAGGGAGGCCATTGTCACCACACCTAACCTTTTTTTGTCTCTTTAGGCTATCTATTCTCTAGCTCAAAGGTGGAGTCCCTAGGGTAGGATTACTAGAGATTAGCAATGGAGTACGTGGTGAAAATGAAGATTAAATTTATAAAAACAAAGTATTTTGGTTTTTGTAAAATATAAGAGTCGTGAAGGAATTGAAGACTAGTGTTTTATACAATGGGAAAATGGGATCAACCAAGGTTGCATGAGGATTTATTTAGGAATATTAGAAATGGGAAAGGTTGCAATGAAAAATCATACATGCTCTCTTATGGATGGGTTGATTTTAGAGATCACACAAAATAAATTTTCTAAAGAAAAAAATTGAAATGAACTAAAGCAGGAAAGCTACATTGAAAGGCCTAAAAAAACACATGATTTTTAGACACGAAATGTGCACCTAAACTACACTTCTAATTTATAAAAAACACTTAAAATATAGAAATACTAATCCTTAATTACCTCAATTCTATTAACAATTTGAATATCCATTAACCCAACAAGCACATGAGCAACATGAAAACCCTTAATTAGAGCACTAGCATCAATCATCCTACATCCCAATTGTATCCATTGACCATCAAACTCAATATCTCATGCCCTTCTCCCCTGATTTTCCCTCTGCCTCCACTCCACCTCTTCTACACGAAATGTAATAAAATAACCCTAAATATTTGTATGATCATATAACATGATTAATCCCCAAGAGAGAGAGAAATTGAAAACATAAAATAAGTATGACCATGGTGGGGGAAGCTTCATGGTTAGAGTTCTCAGCACAATGAGTGGATGGTGATGGTGGCGGATGCAGGCCGCAGGTTTGTCAGCGATTTTGTGGGGTCGCTCTCTATACATAGGGAGGGGTGTCAGTGTTGGGCAGCTTTCTCTTCTTTGGTGTGGAGGGGCAGATCATTGAATGGGTGGTTTCCCTATGCACCTGGTTGTTTTTACCTTGGATTTATCGCATGGTTTTACTGTGTGCCCTTATCATGGAGGATGGAGATCTGGTGGACTATTTGAGTGACCACCTGGAAAGTGGGGATATCTGGGGCTTGACAGCTGGAAATATCTAGGCTAAGGTGGCAGCCCTGGGCCCAACGAGGGGTTCTAGGGTCATTCCTGTGCATGATGAACAATCGCTGACCGAAACTAGGTTTTCTTCATTGGACATGTTGGTATTCTCTCCCTCGTCGTTGGTGCAACATGAATAAGTGGGGGTTCACCCGGTGGATGTTTTTTCGTTGCCTGAAATTGTGGGGGTACCATCTTGTCATATGGTTCAACCCCATCTGAGCTGTGAGGAAGGTAACCATATTCATGGTGACGGGGAGGCTAGGGGGGCGGCGTGACAGGGAAGGATTCGTGATAGAAATCTATAGCTGAATCCATTGAGCAGGTTTGTTCAAAACCCTCTACAGGAGGTTGGCTCTTTCAATGGGGGTTTGAGTGCATTTGAGTAGAGGGGATGCTCAAGCACTAGTACGGGGACAAGGGCAGGTTCGGAGGCCAGTGGAGAGGAGGTTAGGTAGGGTCTGGAGAATTCATAGAAAAGAGGGAGGAAATGATGGGTTAAATCCCATGCAACAGACTACAATTATTCCCTGGGAGAGGACATAGAGTGGGATCAGGTTTTACAGATGATGGATCAGACGTTGGTTCGGAAGGATTTAGGGCAGTCGTTTTCCTGGAGGAGCATTTTATATTAGGTGGAGGCCCATTGGAAAACAAGCCTTGGTTATGTGCCAGAGGTGGAAGAACTAACCAGGAATTGGTTTTTCTTCAACTTCTACAAGGAACAAGATGCTTTGTGGGTTCTTAACAGGAACTGGAACTGGGATCACTGCCCAGTTATGCTTAAACCATGACATCCGTTTTTTGTTGCAAGCAAAGAAAGATTGGACATTATGCCTTTGTGGGTGCGGTTTCCAGGGCTTCCTCTTATCTAATGGTCGAAACGACACTTTAGAGGGATTGGTAATATTCTGGGAACTTACTTGGAGGGTGATTTCTCCTTTGTTCACCCAAAACAAAAGAAGGTCACGAGGATTCTGGTAAACCTCAACGTTATAGAAGGGTTGGAAGAAGAGATGAAGTTGAGTTGGGGACCTTACATCATCACGTAGAATTTGGATTATGAGAATGTGCCTTTTTGATGTAGAATATGTCATTTCTATGGACACCCAACTTCTGAGTGCAAACTCCCTCTGGGGTCTGGCCCGGGAGGTCCACGTCAGGGTTAGATGGGATTGGCAGGGGGAGCCTGCAGGTCATGCATCGTCACCTCCTCATTAGTTGGCACATCATGGGAGTGATGGGGAGCACGGGGAAGGGCTTTCACAGGTGGAGGAACGACCTTTGTCAAGTGTGGAATTGGATTTCCCAGAACTAGTCGTGGTGCGTACTGAGAAGGGGCATTTATTTGTTGTTACTCCTCTTCCTTCCCTATCTCCTTCCATTAATTTTTTTATGAAAAATGTTTCTTTCTTTGGTTTATACTGGGTTGAGGGGATAAATTTTTTATCACTCACTCCATAACTCTCCTCATCCCCACTCCCCCTTAGTTATTTACCTCCTTCCCCTATGGAGGAGGTCTCCCTTTGACCTGAACCTGATATGGCTCCTTGTGAGGAAGATCCCACCTCGCCCATGAATGAGTCTACATACTCAGGTTATTTTCTCTATTCTAGGACAAATATGGGAACTGGGGTCTTGGGAAAGGAAAGGAGCATCTTACGAAGGGAAGAGGGATGACCTTCTTTATCTCCAAGGCTCAGACTAAGGAAAAGAAGGAACGTTTGGAAGGGAAACAACAATTTATTGAACAGGCATTTAGAGCAGTGTGATCCCATAAGAAGGGTCGGTCACGAAAGTGATGTCTTTTAACTGCAGGGGTATGTTCGGTCTCCATAAAAGATCAGCGGTTAGGAGAGTGGTGTCTCTTGAATGCTCGGACATGATATTTATACAAAAAAATTTGGTCATTGGCGAGGTGGTAAAGGCTAGCTTGGAAAGTTGGTTTTTGGGGTGGACTTTTGAAACCATGGATGTTCGAGGTCATTTTGGTGGATTGGCTATTGGATGGAACGATAGAAATTTGAAGGTTCTCAACCTATGGGGGTGGAGTCCACTACTAGGATTTTGTGCTCGACCCTAGGTTCTAGAGAATTTTTTACAGTTTGTAATGTTTATGGCCCTTATCTCAATAGGATCCCCTTCTAGGATTCCTTGCTAAAAAATCCTCTCCTTGGAGGGGACTCGGTTATTTTGGGAGGTGATCTGAATTTCTCTTTAGGGCAGGAAGAAGTTTGGGGGCCACATGCTTGAGCTAATTTCTTAACTGGTTTTTTATCTCAAAAATTAGGAGAGAAAATTTGATTGACATTGAGCCCATCAAACTCAAACCAACTTGGAGGATCAACCGTTCGGGAGATTGTAGGGTGGCCAAGTGGTTGGAAGGGTTCTTGTTTTTAGAACATGTGGTGGAAATTTTTTTCCATTTGAGGTAATGGGTTGGGGCAGGGGGGGACTCTAACCATTTTCCCATTTTCTTTGAACTTCAAGATGGCCCAAAAATTCCTCCTAGGCAGCGAGATTTTAACAAAATTTGGATGAAAGATGATTCCTTCATAAATATGGTTACCTATTTGTGGATTGAGTTTGATGGGCCACATGCTCGTGCTAACTTCTTAACTAGTTTTTTCTCTAAGAAATTAGAAGAGAAAGTTTGATTGACATTGATCCCATCAAACTCAAACCGACTTGGAGGATCAACTGTTCGGGAGACAATAGGGTGGTCAAGTGGTTGGACGAGTTCTTGGTTTTACAACATGTAGTGGACAATTTTTTCCATTTGAGTTAATGGGTTGGGGCAGGGGGAGGCTCCAACCATTTTCCCATTTTCTTTGAACTTCAGGATGGCCCAAAAATGCCTCCTAGGCAACTAAAGTTTAACAAAATTTGGCTGAAAGATGATTCCTTCATAAATATGGTTACCTCTTTGTGGATTCCTTTCAATCACAAAAGCCCCCTTTCTGTAGCATTCCAATTTGCTGATAATATTAAGAGACTAAAAGGGCCTATTAAAGATTGGGCTCATGCAAAGAGAAGTAGGGATGACATAGAACTATTCCAAATTGAAGCAGAGCTTTGCAGGATCTACGATGAAGATGGAGGGGGTCCGAGGACTCCTGAGTCCAATGCTACTTTGGTTCGATTAGAAGGAAGAAGGAACACTTTGCTGCTAGAAAAGGAAGAAACCCGACATCTTAAGAGTAGGTAAATTTGTTTGGAGGTTGGGGATTATAACACCAAGTTCTTTCAAGCTTATGGTAAGGGGAGGAAGGTTGCAAACACTATTTAGATTCTTAACAAATATCAGGGTGAAGCACAATCTACTTTTGAGGGTATGTCCAGGGTTGGGGTTGATCACTTTCACTCTCTCTTCAAAGAAAACAATAAGGCCACTATTGTAGAACTGATCAAAGTGGCACAACTTTTCCCTCATTTTATCGAAGAGGAGGACAACAAAATTCTAATGGAAGAAGTCTCTGAGGAAGAACTGAAGGTTGTGCTTCAAATTTTTCAAAAAGACAAGAGCCCTGTACCAGATGGTTGGTCGATTGAGTTCTTCTTAGGATTGTTTGAAGTTTTGGGGGGAGATCTTCTCAAAGTAGTTGAGGATTTGAGGTGTTTAGGGAGGATCCCGGCTAGCTTCAATTCAACTTTCATTGCTTTGATCCCAAAAACTAACAATCCTTCTTCTTTAAATGACTTTAGACCTATATCTCTTGGCAATTGTATTTACAAAGTAGTGGCTAAAATCATTGCAAGAAGACTCAAAGGTATTCTATCACATCATATTTCTGGTGAACAGTTTGGGTTTTTAGAGGGGAGGCAGATTCATGAAGCAATTGTAGTAGCACAAGAAGGACAACACATCATCAAAACAAAAAAAGTCAAAGGAGATGTCCTAAAAATAGACCTTCCTAAGGCCTATGATAAAGTAAGTTGGTTTATATTCGTATGCTTCTTACTCATTTTGGTTTTGGTATAGGTTTTATCAGGTGGATCATGAGTTGTATAACAATGACCTAATTTTCGATTCTTATTAATGGGGTGACTTCTCCCTTCTTTCATTCTGAGAGAGGTCTTAGACAAAGGTGCCCACTTTGTCACTTATTATTACTTCCGGTAGTGCAAGGATTGAGCAGAGCATTAAGGGAAGCAAAAAGACAAGGCATTTTGAGGGGAATTTGGGTAGCTCCATATTTCTTCATAACACATCTACTATTCATAGATGATGTTCTTCTTTTCTCCATGGGGTCAGTAAGGGATGCTGAAACTCTATGGGAGAAAGTAGAGTTGTTTTCAAAATCTACGGGGATGGAAATAAATTCTAGAAAGTCCACACTCTCTACAAACTTGTTGGGTGATGTTGAAAAACAAGCCTTTGTCAGAGTCTTCACTTTAAACCTCTTAGAGGCGGACTCGGGGCTGAAATACCTATGGTTTCCATCTAAAACCAAATATTATAGGAAGCAGGACTTGAAGTGACTTCTTTATAAGATGGAAAAAAGATTGAAATTTTGGAGCCATGAATGGATTTCGAGAGCAGGTCGGTTGGTCTTGGTAAAGTTGGTACTGGAGGTAATCCCAATGTATTGGATGGCCCTGTCTTGGATTCCTAAGGGAAATTTGGAGGCTTCTAGAAAGATTTGTTTTCGATTTCTAAGGTATGGGAAAGATGTGGCTTTTATTCATCCCTAGGTGAGGTGGGAAATAATTGCAAGTCATAAAGCTATGGGGGGCTTGGGGCTGAAGAACATATTCCTATTTTCCAAAGCACTAGCGGCTAAAGTGGGGTGGAGACTATTGAAGACAGAAAGTATTTGGGCGCAGTTGGTAACCCATAAATATTTATCCTTGGAGTTGGTTGAAGAATGGGTGATATCTCTTGGGAAATCACATGTGGGGGGATTGGTGATTTGTAAGGAGGTGGAAAATTTGTTTCCAATTATTGATTCAAGTCTATGTCACGTCCCCAACCCTCCGACCAACGAAGAGGACGCGACCAACACCAATCACTGAACCGGGAAAACAGCCCCATGATCATAAACAGGAAAATGCTACTATTAAAAGCTTAAACAACATGCATAACAGAGTGCATAAAACATCATACAAGATGCACAATTCCTCAATCATTCAGTGGAAGCAAACATATTCATAAACCAGCATTCAGCATGTTCATCATAACTCATTAAACATCAATATAATTGTAGAGATGGAATAGCAATGGTACTTATATTTTGATGAAGAATCCCGCAACCAGCTACGTCGCTGCAACGTTCCACCCAACCATAGGCCAGCTTGCTCATCAATCTCTCAGCAATGCTGCCACCCCCGAGCTGGGCATGATTCCTCCAAGGATAAGGGTCAATGCAGGCTTACACATAGCCAGGGGACACACTTAGCAAACCAACACAGCTGGGTTTATCAGGCCATCAACAAACCGGCCAAACCAGCATAGTCCAAATACCAACCACTGTTTTCATGCAGCAAAACCATCCCTTCACAGCCCTGTGAAGAAGCAAAGGCAACCGGGGATAATCCCAAACAAAAGATGAGCACAACTCAAGCCCATAAGGCGACACAGAATTGTTCTTGGCCCTGACGTGGCCAAAACAACTCAGACAGTCTCAAACGAAAGAGAAGTCAAACTCCAACAATCTACAGCAGCCCAACTTCATAGTGAATGAGGGCAACATCACACAGTCCACAAAATAGAGGAGAAGCCAACTCCCAGCGTGAACAGAGGAAAACTCAACCAACAGATTGGAAATCCATGATGGCTCAAAATGAAATTGAACACCACATCCAACAAAACACAGGGAAGAAAACAGTTCCAAAACGAATTCAGTGAGCACGGCTCACAACATGGAAAAACACACACTCAGTCCACAATTGAAGAAGAAATTGGACTCACTGCCACATCCGAAAATCGTGGGAAGAACAACAACAACCCAAAACATGGGTGAAATCAATAGCAAGCCGCATACACAACAGAAATTCATGCCCGCGAGGCTGCTCTCCCAGCTCGCTACACACGCAAAACCAGAGAGGGAGCCCCTGACCAGCGCGTGAGGAAGATAAAACCGACCTCTGCATGAGGAAGATGAATAGACCACTTCCTCAGCGCACGGATGAACAGGCAATCCCAGAGAAAGACGAATAGACCACAGAGAACTTGCGTAATGGAGAGTGCGTGAGGGAGAACAGACAGTCATGTGGCACCCACCGACCATGGGAGAATGGGGAAATCGTGGAAGAAAGGAGTGGATGTAGTCGTGGGTGGAGTGGCCGCGTGGGAAAGGGACAGACAGTCCTGCCACCCCACTCCCAAAAGCAATAACTGCCTCAAGCACCGGCCATAACTGCCCCCAACAACAAAACCAAGTCATTGAAGAGGTTGGTGAAATAAGAAAGGTGGCAACACATGGGTTTTTCCCCCATAAACCAAGGTTTGACATCCCCCACCCCTTATCCTTTGGAACCATGCCCTTTTCATTCAATGTTGCATTGTCGTAGCTGGTTGTGGTTTTAGTTTTAATTGATGTGCGTATTTACATGATGCCGAATTATAATGTGCCAGATGGCACGATAAACCATCGGCAACTATCCCCATTGCCGAAACACACACATAACCAAATCGATGGTGGGGCTTTTGCCTTGAGCTCCTCACCATGATTAATTACAATATATACATCATGCAAATGGGGTCAAAACCGGGGACATTACATTCCCCTCCCCCTTGGAGTAACACCATCCTCAATGTTCCATTACATATATATACAATACATATATAATTGCACATCAAAATTTCAAAATTGCATATCTCTCCCACGTTCAATCATTTATGTTGAACATTCAAGACCAAGCCCCTCGGCTTCCATGGACTTCTCCTGCTGGTTCTCAGCTTCCAGCTGATCCCGAAGTCTAGGAACTTTGTGGCTATTGCCCTCATCATGTTCCCTCATTGGACAGTCCCGACGTAAATGATGTCCTCCGCATCTCCAGCATTTCACTTGCTGCTTCATCTTTACCTACTCAATTTCCTTTGAGTCTTCATGCCTGGACCGTTTCCTATCGGGTCGCTTGGACGAATGTCCCATCGCTGATCGACCTTGCTTTCCCTTGCCGATTGCTCCCAGAAGGCTTTTCACCTCCCTTTGCAAACCGATAGAGTCTTGCAAAATCTGGTGGTTCATTTCACTCTGCCTTTTCTGTAACTTGAGCATCTCCCCAAGATTCTCTTGGGTCTTGGAAATCATTTGAAGGAGACTTCCAGCTAAGTCCAACAACTTTTGATCTGCTACCATATTCAATGTGCACCACCTCGTTTCACTTTTCTCACCTGTGAAATGCACCATTGAAATTTTATCAGACCAAGCATAATATAGACATTAAAATCAGTCAGTTAATCACCCAATTGTCATGACAGTCCAAGCCTCATCAAGGAGACTTTCATATTTTTCATGCCTTCCCAACAGGCACAGGAGCTCATTCATGTCCATTCTTGGGCAGGGAATTAACCATTCCAGCATTCACAATTTACTTTAAGCAAATACACACATTTCATTTCAATCATACATGCATTAAACAATCCTTTGTTTTCACAATGCATAAATGTATATGTATATATATAATCAAAAGGCAAGAGAGAGCAGTAAGAGTTTTTTTTCCCTCTTTATTTTGTTCCATCCTAGAACCCACACCATCACTGTGGCTTTTCATGCTCTCAGCCTCTTTCACTTCACCGTGAATGCTGGACCAATCCTTCTTGGTCATGACACTTAGTGTCTTTGGTCTATTCCAGACCTCTAAACCATGGAGTCTCTCCACATGGTTTGTCTCGGCTGCTAGGACTCCCCCGTCTTACTAGCACCTTTTTCATTACCGCTCAACTCGAGATTTCCAGGACAGTCACATGTCCACATGCATCTCTAGGATGCTCTCATAGTCCTCGCTTCCAGCAACACCTATATCCAAACATTGAATGAATTCACATGTTTAGTTTATTCTCATCGGTTTTATCTCTAGAACAAGAGCTTAAAACATCCGAACCAAATCATATACACATGTATATTCATAAGCGAAATAATCCAATACTTATCTATATTGTGTGTTTCCTCATTCGTCCACAGGATCCTGCTTCACTTTGCAAGCCTTGGGATCTCCTATGGACTTAGATGTTAGGTCAGCGCGTCAGCTGCTCCACAACATCAAATATTTAATGTCCAGCCAGTACATTCTCATGTCAACTGGGCTTGGAACTTTACTAGGACCATTTCTAGGTCTAGGATCTACTATGGATCCTCAGGCATATAACAGCCCAACATACACTTATACCAACATACACTTATATCAACAATAACCCTTACTCTGCAACCCCTCACAACAACCAGTTACCATTTTACCTTTACCTTTAGCCTGTCACACAAGCAACACAAGCAATACAAGCAAACTCATCAGCGTTATTGCTCAAAAATTGTAATCACATTTCTCATCATTCACTATCAAGTATTGAGACACCAGGAGTGCGTCCACTCCCTAGAGTGTAATCAATATTGAAAACCCCTTTTCATGATCCGACATCAGGAAAGTGTGCACCCATTTCCGATGTGTGCCATGTAGGTCCTATTCATACTCAAGCAATCGGTCATAATGGGTATTAAATCAAAACTTGTTCTGCATATGGAATTTAATAATTAAACATGCATATTCATAGCAAGGGTCACAGAACACTTATCCATTTGCCGTCGCAGTATGCCTTTGTTAAGGAGGAATGGAGGCTCCTTCCCTGAGTTAACAGTCCCTCAGTTAGCCTCCCCAACTCCTTTTTTTTTACATTTCACATTCACACATGTCTTACTGACATAACCCATACCATCTCACTCATGTTATTACCAAACATGCAGTGCAGATGAGACATTTCAAAATGTCTAATGGCGTTTCACCCGAAACCCATTTCCAAGATAAGGGAAAACCTTCCCATGAAGTTTGGCTCTTGCAGGTTATCACACATGATCTTCCTGCAGTGTGTACCCTTGACACATTCATCAAATACCCAAACAGTCAATCATTACCTGATAATACAATCCAATTGATTGTTCCATGACCAAGCAATGAGATTGGTAATCAAATAAGAATTTACAATTCTGTCTACTACAAAAATTGACTTGCTCAATTGTGGGTTTCTTGTAAGCAGAACTACTATGCCCATTAAAATTTTTATGCTTACTATCATAACATGAATACCCACTTACCATGTGTCCCTCCTGACACAATCTCATACAAGCCAACAATGATTAGTAGTCGTCAGTACTTTCTTAAATCCAAAATTTACAATTCAATTTTAACAGCCCATCAGCTATTTTCACAACCATGAGACTCTTCTCATAAAGTTTGGCTCTTTTATATGGTAGATTCTGGCATTGGTCAAGGCCTTACCTCTCACTGCCATGCTTGAAATAATATACCTGAAACCTGAGCCTCAATCAACCAAACACAATCTTATGCAAGCCAATAGTGGCTAGTGGTTGTCAGCAATTTCTCAAATCTGAAATTCATAATTTGAATTTCAACAACCTATTATGCATATCATATGGTAGATTCTGGCATTGGTCAGGGTCTTACCTCACACCTCCATGCTCGAAATAATCTACCTGAAACATAAGCTTCAACATCCAAACACAAGCTTATGCAAGCCAGTAGTGACTAGTAGTTGTCAGCAATTCCTTAAATTTGAAATTCACAATTCGAATTTAATAAGCTCTTTCACATGGTAGATTCTGGCATTGGTCAGGGCCTTACCTCTCATTGCCATGCTCGAAATAATCTACCTGAAACATAAGCTTCAATCCACCAAACACTTGGTAAGTCTAGATGCATATAACATTTTCATTGCTACAACCATCACTGAAGCATTTTCAGAATTTATAAAAAAATTCAAATACTTCCAGCTGTTAGTCACATCAATATATACCAAAACTCATTTACTTCATGCAATCATTATCATACTAACATTGCAAGGTATAGTCATATCATTCATGCAATTAAATGAAATGTTTAGATGCTCCTTACTTCACAAGTGTATCATTCGTACCACCTTGCTCTTCCATAGAGCATTTCTGGTAGCCAATTGATCATGACTATCCTGCATTCATAACAACCTTTGAAATGGTTCCTGAATTGTCATCAATTTATCATCTCTGTCATTAGTCATTCATAATATCACATGCATTCATCTTAATGCATTCAATATACCATGCATGGCCTAACCATGCCCACTTCATATAAGATGCATTACTATAATCAATGTCATCATCATATATAGGTATGACACCTTTCTATATTCCAAGATTCTCATGGTATGAGGTCTCTCACCTTTACCAATCCATGGAATTTGTCATAAGCAAGCTCTTACCTACATGGGTCATACTTACACCCTTGACATGACCAATTTGGTTGGTCCTTTGCAGGAGATTGTAGAATTTGCTCACCAACTTTTATCCTGGACTTGTTGCCTTATCCCTTTCCTCATAGGGTTGCTAGTCACGATTGTCAGCATCAGCAACATATTCCTCCGGGTCCATGTCATTGTTGTTTTTTTTTTCTTCCACTAATGCCACATCAACACAATGATTATCATTAGTGGTTCATTATAAATATATAATTTCCAATATTCTTACCAACATGCAATATCCTATGCATGCAATACATATCCTCATGCATTTCATGCATAAAACTTAGGAAATGCATCACATTTAGCAGGACATGGTTTTAAGGAAAACTTCCCTTTTCAAGTCCCTCATCTTATCATGGAATTCCTTTTTCACACAGCAGCTGGTTGACTTCATAGTCCTTGCTGCCCCTGGGCATGCAACTGTCTAGATTTGTCCATTTGATAACAGCGGCCATTATTAGCACTTTGTTGATTCATGTTCAGATTCTGGTCACTTATCCTTGTTCCCTACTGGATAAGCTTTCCAACGCCTGTCCACATGCTTCATTCCGACCCCGAATGTGAAAACCACACCACTTCTAAGAATGAAGACTTTCACCAAGTCTCGGCAAAACGCACCACTGTATTTTGGTCCAGAGTGCTAACTTCAACCACGGGTCTCATTTTCTATGCACCATTCATAGAATTTCCCTTTCACAAGAATGATTGTCTCAGGGGAACGACGGGGGTCAAGGGGGCTTGCTCCCTTGTGGATCTGCAGGGCGGGTCGAGGGCAGCGCCCTCGTTTTTTTTTTTTTCTTCCGTAAATCATTGGTTTTCGTGCAATCTGGCGCATTAGATCGCCGCCATTTTCTCATTTTCTAGCCCTGAAAATTCATTAAAAACAGCTGAAAATCCCACTGAAAGGCAGTCAAAATCTGTTGGAAATCCCACTGAAACCACTGAGAAATCCCCTTTGAAAAACCCAATTTTTCCTTTGCAGAATCGGCTCTTATTCCAATTATCTATCCGCAGAAGTGGCTCTCAAACCACTAATTCTTCTGCCATTTCGGACCCCCAAACGGCTAACTTCTTCCACAAAATTGGCTCCTCTTTTCACTAAATCGTTCCGACGTTTCGGGGGTTGAAACCACTAATCCCTCCACTGTATCGGTAGTTGAAACGACTAAACTGTTCCGAGGTACATCGGTCGTCGGAACCTTTAGTCCTTCGGAGGGTTAATCCTTTCTCCAGCCGCAATGGCTGTCGTTCATTCTTCTGCAGCCTCCGATGACCCTACTCATCGGCTGTCGGAAGCTCTAACCTTCCGACGTCTTTGTTTTCAATTTTCCCCCTTCATTGACTCAACTTCCTCCTTTCGTGAGCGAAGAATTTCCTTCCGTAGCCGCAACAGCGGAACACGATTCTCCATCTTCTTCCGATCGGCAGCGCAACCCAATCGGCGTCGGTGCTCTTTCCACATCGGAAGCTTAGTTCCTTTGGCTTCTGCAACGGCGGCATGCCAAACACTAACTTCCTCCAATCGGCACTTACTTAGGACAATTTTAAACTTTTCGGCATCGGTGGCCTTTTTGGTCGGAAGCCTCAGTGCTTTTGGCTTCCGCAATGGCAGAACACAAACCATTTTCTCCTCCAATTGGCTGCTCTTTTCTTAGAGAAATTTTAACGTCGGGCGTCGGCAGACTTCTTACATCGGCAGGCTAGTGAATTTCACTTCTGCAACGACGGAAGCATGAAGAACTTCTTTCTTCCGATGGTCGACGACTTTCTATACTTAGAAAATTTTTGAACTTAATTTTTTTGCGGTGTCGGCAGTCGAAAAACTTACCCATCGGACAACTAGTCATTTCTCCATCCGCAACGGCGGAACGCAGAACCCTTTCTTCTTCTGGCGGCAGTCTTTCTTATCGGAAGACTTAATGCTTTCGGCCGCCGCAACGGCAGAACATGATTTCCTTATTTTCTTCCAATCGGTGAACTTATTTTGACCGGCGTCGGAAGTCTAGTGACTTTGACTTCTGCAACGGCGGCACGCCAAACAACTTTTTCTTTCGACCCGCGCTTTACTTAGGGAAATTTTAACTTTCGGCGTCGGCGATCGGAGGACTTTTCCATCAGGTGCATAGTTACTTTGCCATCCGCAACGGCGGAATTCTGTTCTACTGAATTCTTCCAATGACTCAAACACTTAACAAAAAAAATTTCAAAATTCTTTCCACTGTTGCACCTCGTCGAACGGCTTCCAGTTGCACCTTCCGCTAACCCTTCCGTCACAATGGAAGTCAATTCCGCTTAGGGTTCCGACTGAATAGACTGCTCAACACTTAGGCAAATGTTTGAAGTTTGCTGCTGCCATCTCAAATTCTGATCTATGCTGGACAGAAGGCAACTCTGCTTCTGTCACTGCATCTTCTTGGCCCATAGAGGCCCACTGTTGCAACCTTGAGCTCTGATACCATACTGTCACGTCCCCGACCCTCCAACTGGCGAAGAGGACGCGACCAACACCAATCACTGAACCGGGCAAACAGGAAAATGCTGATATTAAAAGCTTAAACAACATGCATAACAGAGTGCATCAAGCATCATACAAGATGCACAATTCCTCAGTCATTCAGTGGAAGCAAACATATTCATAAACCAACATTCAGCATGTTCATCATAACTCATTAAACATCAATATAATTGCAGAGATGGAATAGCAATGGTACTTATATTTTGATGAAGAATCCCGCAACCAGCTACGTCGCTACAACGTTCCACCCAACCATAGTCCATCTTGCTCATCAATCTCTCAGCAATGCTGCCACCCCTGAGCTAGGCATGATTCCTCCAAGGATAAGGGTCAATGCAGGATTACACATAGCTAGGGGACACACTCAGCAAAACACAGCTGGGTTTATCAGGTCATCAACAAACCGGCCAAGCTAGCACAGTCCAAAGACCAACCACTGCTTTCATGTAGCAAAACCATCCCTTCACAGCCCTGTGAAGAAGCAAAGGCAACCGGGGATAATCCCAAACAAAAGATGAGCACAGCTCAAGCCCATAAGGTGACACAGAGTTGTTCTTGGCCCTGATGTGGCCAAAACAACTCAGACAGTCTCAAACGAAAGAGAATTCAAACTCCAACAATCCACAGCAACCCAACTTCATAGTGAATGAGGGCAACATCACACAGTCCACAAAACAGAGGAGAAGCCAACTCCCAGCGTGAACAGAGGAAAACTCAACCAACGGATTGGAAATCCACGGCGGCTCAAAACGAAATTGAACACCACATCCAATAATACACAGGGAAGATAACAGTCCCAAAACAAATTCAGTGAGCACGTCTCACAACATGGAAAAACGCACACTCAGTCCACAATCGAAGAAGAAATTGGACTCACCGCCACATCCGAAAATCATGGGAAGAACAACAACAACCCAAAACATGGGTGAAATCAACAGCAAGCCGCATACACAGCGAAAATTCATGCCCGCGAGGCTACTCTCCCAGCTCGCTGCATGCGTAAAACCAGAGAGGGAGCCCCCGACCAGTGCATGAGGAAGACAGAACCGACCTCTTCGTGAGGAAGATGAACAGACCACTTCCTTAGCGCACAGATGAACAGGTGAACAGACCACAGAGAACTTGCGTAATGGAGAGTGCGTGAGGGAGAACAGACAGTCGTGTGGCACCCACCGACCATGGGAGAATGGGGAAATCGTGGAAGAAAGGAGTGGATGCAGTCGTGGGTGGAGTGGCCGCATGGGCAAGGGACTGACAGTCCTGCCACCCCACTCCCAAAAGCAATAACTGCCTCAACCACCAGCCATAACTGCCCCCAACAACAAAACCAAGTCATTGAAGAGGTTGGTGAAACAAGAAAGGTGGCAACACATGGGTTTTTCCCCCATAAACCAAGGTTTGGCATCCCCCACCCCTTATCCTTTGGAACCATGCCCTTTTCATTCAATGTTGCACTGTCGTAGCTGGTTGTGGTTTTAGTTTTAATTGATGTGCATATTTACATGATGCCAAATTATAATGTGCCAGATGGCACGATAAACCATCGGCAACTATCCCCATTGCCAAAACACACACACAACCAAATTGATGGTGGGGCTTTTGCCTTGAGCTCCTCACCACAATTAATTACAATATATACATCATGCAAACGGGGTCAAAACCGGGGACATTACAGTCTGGCTTGGAACGCTGGAGATGGGAGGAAACTTAGAATCGGGGAAGATCCCTAGATTGGGAGTTCTCATCGTCACATCCTTCCATAACGGATGGTGGTATCTTTGAGGGAAAGAGGTATATGTTTTCTATCACAATGGACAAGTCTGCTTCAGGATAGTTCCTGGGCACAATCATGGAGACAGGTGAATACGTTAGGATTATTGGAATTGGACCAAGAATATTTGTCTCTATATATTTAGGAACTCTACATGGCACATATTATTCTAAGGGATAGGGATGATGAGCATGTGCGGGAAGGATATCCATTAGGAAGATATACTTTGAAAGCTGGTTATATCTGTCTAAGTGTAGGAGGGCTTAGCAGGGAGCCGGTTTGGTGGTAGAAAACTATCTGGAAGATCAAGAGCCCACCCAAAACTCTGCTATTTATGTGGAACACCTTGGAAAATAACGTACCAATGTGGGACAACCTACAGAGAAGAAATAAACATGGTCCTGGGTGGCATGTTCTCTGTAAATCAGAGGAAGAGTTAGTCACACATATCTTCTTAAATTTCCCATACATTAGAGAGGTTTGGGTTGAATGTACGTGCACAATTGGTATTCTTTACATGTGAGAGGGGAATTCAATGGATCAAGATTGGAAAAATTGGAATTATGTGGCACATCTCAAATATGTGGTTGTCCTGCCTCTGCTGGTCATTTGGGGTATCTGGTTGGCAAGAAATAACTTATTTTTTTCAGAAAAAACCTGTACGCCTGCAATTTTGGACACACTTGCATGTGGCATTCTGACTTCATTTACTCAACATATTAGAGCAGTAAAATAAAGGGAGTTACTGGCTGTGGAAATAGATCAGACTACTCCATGGTTTTTTTTCAATGGTGCAACCCAAAACAATGTTTGTGGGGGAGGGGCCCTTCTTTTCCTTTTAGAGTTTCACTCTTTTGAACTTTCCCTAGGATTGGGAGAGGGAAGTAACAACTATGTTGAACTGTTGAGCCTAAAGATGCTGCTAATTTTTGCAACAGAAAAGGGTTGTTGAAGCCTTAACTTTTATGGTGACTCTCTAAATGTTATCAACTGGATAAATAGGACACAACAATGCAGGCAGTTAAGATTAGCAAATATCCTATTGTCCATTCGGGAGGTTCTAAACACTTTTGATCATTTCTCATGACGTCATGTTTACAGGGAAAACAACAAAGAGGCAGACAAAGCCTCAAAGGAGGTTTTGCAATTGGCTTTGGGGAATTGGAAGATAAAGGAAGTTCAGGACGGGTATGCATTTGAATACTACCATCGACCGTTTATAGAGTGAACACTACAGCAGGATGGCACTTTTCAGTTTAACATGTTGACATCATATTATATATTTTGATTTTTGATAACAGGTTTTAGAACTTTACTGTTCTTGTTGTTTATACATTCCAAACATTATCAGGCTGATAACCCAAGTGACTTTTTACGCTACTAGACAACAATTATTTTTTGAGGTATCAAGATTCTCTATTGTAAATGCTCCATGAAAGAGCCATAGTATGTAGACATTTGTATGGGAAAAGTCTTGTTTTATTTCAGCAATGCACAATGAATGTGCATATACAGAGTGTAATTTTTTTCACACCTGATGAAATGAAATTACGTTTTTTTTCCAAGGAAAAAAAAAACATAATTAATCCCCCTTGTCCCCTTAATACAGGGCAATATATTTTCTTAATTCTATATCATAGTTTATTCCCCAATATGAATGGACGTGATAGGATATTTCCTACCAAATGACCCCCCTGTGGTGTGAAGCTTCATCATACCTTTTTCCATACATAAAGAATATATATGGAGTAGAATATAGTTGTCAGTCTTGATAATACTTTTAAAAAACTAATAATGTAACTTTATACTTGTAAGAATAATGCTTAGAAGAAAGGATTAGCTCCAACATCACAAGCCTTAATGTTGACACTTTATGAATATGAAAAGGCTAATTAGTGTTTGAAAATGTTCTCTGAAGAGATATCTTGAGAACGTTGAATATACATTGCTGCTAATGGACTACAGATTGTACTCTTGCTTGATTGGAAAATAATAAAGAGATTAGCAATTCTTGGTGGGCGTAGACTAGTTTTTTGGTGAACCACATATATTGGAGTTCCTCTTATCGTATGTGATTCATTTCCACTTTATTTGATGTTTATGGTATTTATAATAATATTTAAATTTTCCTCACTACAGAGTGTTTTATGCCCATTGTTTAAGCTTACATTTAAAGATGATAATTCTAATGTGATTCAGTGTGTAAGAATCATGAGGATGATTTTATTGCACAAGATAGGATGGATAGTCATGTTTTTTATTTGGACTAACAAAGGAGAAGAGGCTATAAGAAAATGTAGAATTAATAAAATAAGAGTATTAATCAAGAATGGCAGAAATTTGCATGAGTGCATAGGTCATATACTCATGAGAGTTTAAAAATGAATAATTATCTTGTCTAGAATTCTTGATAGATGTAATGATGAGTTTATTCTTTGGAAATATTACTTATAAAAGTGACTAATACATTTGATTGTTGACGACAAAAAACAAAAATAAAAATAAAAATTATCCCATTTTCTTAAAAAATGCGTTAAGGAATTCGGGTACGTTACATAAACATATTATTACTATAAAGAAATAGAGGTTGTTCAACATAAGATCATGATATTGAATGTATCATCTAGTATTTATGATTTTTTTGTGGATCTCCTCAACTTCTATATGAATAGTCAAAAGAATGGACTAAGTTAAAAAGTACATGGAGGCATGAAGAATAACAACTCTAGAATATTTAAAAGATTCAAGGGTTGGAAAATATAAGTAGAAGCGGACTTGTGATGTGGATTTTTGGCATGCTCATGTGTTAGAGGGATATATTTTAGAATTTTTCGTTACTAAACTTCAATTCTTTTGAAATATAATTTGAAAATAATTTTGCTTTTTTTGGAAATATTTAAAGATAATTTTTTGGAAAGGGTGAGAATTTAAATGATTTAAGGGTTTATTTTTCTTGACAAAGTTGATTTGAAATATATCATTATATAGTTTCTTATACCTTTTGGTATATTTTGGAGTGGAAAATCGGGCATCATTTAATGCAATGAATTTTAAGTGGACTATGAACAATACCATTAGAAATTGCTTGGTATAACTAATGATCATGGGACATGGTCATGCATTAATGACATATTGTACATATGATCCCAAAAATGTTATTTTAAATGATAGATTTCAAACTTTGTCATCGTGGAGAAACATAAGAAGAATAGCTATTGTACATTCAATCATAGGAGTACTAATAACTACTTGTCGAATTTCATAAGACAATTCCATTTGAGGGATTGTATCAGTCATTATCTTGAGGATGACAATGTTTGAATGCAACTAGATGTTCTTTGATCATTGTCATCGGTGAAATTTGAGCAAGAGCGCAAGAGATTAAAATCATGGAAAGAGTTTTTTTGTGTGTGCAATAAGGGGTTGAGAGAGAGAGATAGAGAGAGATTAAATGTACTATACATGGAGGGCGCGATGTAGGTGGCATATATTCAAGCTGGGATCGAGATATTGCTTGTGGAGGGCACAACAGTTCAATGATGATACATGAAGCTCCATCCATGTGAGAGAAATATTTGTCATGTATATACTAGTGCATATGCCATAATTCATACGCTAGTGTATATACTGGTATATACGCTATCCTAAAGTAAGTCTATTGAATAGGAATAAAGTAGAATGAAAACGAAATAGTGAAATACATACACTAGGTAGGAATAACCAAAATACAATAATGTATGCCACTACCAAGTATCATAATTTTAACATAGAACTATGTCTACAGAATTGGTAATGGATATTCACACCATTATCAACAACTACAGGAATTGAATTTATACTACAACAAGCTTCCATGTATCCACCTTGATTATTGAATTGGACTAAAGAAAAATGGCCATGCACTTATCCCGTATTTTTTTATCATTTGATGTTCCTCTGCTTTTCATTGTGAAAAACATGCATATACGAAATGCATGCATTTACGAAAAGCACACATATATAGAAGGCTCGAGAGGCATGTACATGATTTACATATATGTGTGCATATAAAGAAGCACCTTATGTATATGCACACACATATACGGAAGTTAGTTCCGTATATCCATGTGCATATAAGAAAAATGCTTTTGTATATGTGCACGCACATATGAAAGCACCTTTTTGTATATATAAAAAGAATACACAAAATCACCTTTCGTATATGCTTGCACATTAACTGAAAGCATGCATATATGAAAGGTGCTTCAATATATTTGTGTGCATATACGTATGGAACTTTCACATATGTGTGTGCAAATATGGAAGTTGCTTTTGTATATGCGTGCACATATACAAAAGAGTGCTTCCATATGTATGGAAGGCGCTTCCGTATATACATGTGCATATACGGAAGCACTTTGGTATATTCATGTACATATAGGGAAGAGAACCTGTGTATGCATGCACATATATGAAATCAATTTTGTATATATGCGTGCATATATAGAAGAATTATTTCATATATCACGCGCATATATAGAAGTGCCTTGCATACATATGGAAGCATTCTTCCATATATGTGCACGCATATATAGAATCACCTTTCGTATATGTGTGTGCATATACGAAAGAGTGATTCCATATGTATGGAATGCGATTCCATATATGCACACGCATATAAGAAAGAGTACTTCTGGATATTCATGTGCATATATGGAAGCACTTCTGTATATGCGCACACATATATGCATTCCATACATACGGAAGCACTCTTCCATATATGCGCACACATATACTGAAGGTGGTTCCGTATTTGTGTGCACATATATGGAAGTGCCTTCCATATATGCACATCCATATACGGAATTGATTCCGTATATGCGTGCACATATACAAAACGCGTGCATATACAAAATATATGCACACGAAAATACAGAAGCGCTTTTATATTTATATGGAAGAACATATACAAAAGACACTTCTGTATATGTACCTCCATATAAGCGCGTGCATATAAGGAAGGTAATTCTGTATATGCGGGCTCATATACGGAAGGAGCTTCTATATATGTGCACACATATATGGAAAGTGGTTCCGTATATGCATGCGTATATACAAAAGAGTGCTTCCATATGTATGGAAGGAGCTTCTGTATATGCGTGCGCATATACAAATGTGTGTGCGAGCATATATGGAAGTGCATATGTACTTTTGTATATGCCTTTGCTTTTGCATATGCTCACACATATAAAGAAGTGCCTTTGCTTTCGCATATGCACATACATATACAAAAGTGCCTTTGCTTCCATGTATGCACACACATATACATAAGTGATTTTGCTTTCGTATATGCACACACATATACAAAAGTGCCTTTTCTTTCATATATGCATGCACATATACATAATTCTATTATGTATATGCAGGAACATATACAATAGTGCTTCCATATACACATGCCCATATATGGAAACACTTCCATATATCCGCTTCTGGTTTATGCACGTGCATATACAAAATACACTTCTCTATAAGCGCATGCATATACGGAAGTGATCATGTATTTGTGCACGCATATATGAAAGTGCTTCCATATATGCATGTGCATATATGAAAGAGCGCTTCCATATGCATGCATATATATGGAAGAGTGTTTCCATATGCATGCGCATATATAGAAGAGAGCTTCCACATACGAAAGAGATATTGATTATTCAGGCATTCCTTTCTGTTGCAATAGATGTCATGTATATGGAAATCTTGCATAAGAATGCACATAAATTTCTCAAGGAAGCATACCTCAGAGTTAGTAAATATCGACACCAAAGTCTCTCGACAATGTTTAAACTCTTCTCCTAGCACAACTCCAGTGCACATGGGATTCATGTTGTTAACCAATATCTTATCACATTCATTCATAAAGGGTTTTTTTTTAACTGTGAAGAATAAGGTCAATATATTGTAGGGATTGAGGGAAAGGGGAGTAAGTTATAGGGGGGTTATAGGTATTTGGGGTTATGTTGGGTTGGGATTTCATTTATCTTGAAAGTTTGAATAATTATGGACCCATCTATTTGTGTAATTCCATATATAAGATCATAGATAAAATTCTTATTTCCATAATAAAAAATATCTTATCTCATTCTGTCTCACAAGAAAAGTTTGCTTTCTTGGCTGGAAGACAAATCCATGATGCAGTGGGTATTATACAAGAAGTTTTGCATTAAACTAAGTTGAAGCATATTCTTGTAGTGATTGTTAAGGATGATCTGTCTAAGGCCTATGACAGATTCAAATGGCTCTATTTGAGGTTATTTTTGTAGCAAGTTGGATTTCGTCTCTAGATTGTTAGTTGGATCATGTCTTGTGTCAGATCAGTTTCTTTTGCAGATTTGATCAATGGCTCCACTACACATTTCTTTAGACCTAGCTAGGTATGTAGACAAGGACGCCACTTGGATCCTCTCCAGTTATTATTGGTGGTTGATGGGATAGGATTACATCCATTAAGCTAGAGAGAATGAAACTTTCAAATGAATTCATGTCGGAGCACATGTCTATATTTCTCACTTTTGTTTGTTCATAATATTCTCATCTTCTCCAATGGTTGTAGGAGAGAAATTCAGCTTATTCAGGATTTTTTGGATATTTTTTCGGTTTCTACAAGCATGGTCATAAATGTCACCAAATCCTCAATATCTCTTTTGAACATTAACTAGGAGGAATTTTGCTATAGTTTCTCCCAATTGAACCTTCCTTTGGTTGAAGTTAAGGATGGAATCTACTATTTGGGTTTTGTCGTAAAATCTAATGCATACTTGAAGAAGGACCGGTATTAGCTACTTTCCAAAATTGAAAAAATAACTATTCTCTGGTGTAAGAAGTGGTTAAGTAGAGGTGGGTATCCATATATGCACATATGCACATATACAGAAGTGTGCATATTCACATATAAACACTTTTGTATATGTCCAGTGCATATATGGACAAAGTTTTTGTATATGTGTGCTTCTGTAGATGCACATATACAACAACACTTGTATATGCACTACACATGTATGGGTGCTTTTATATATGCTTAAAATATACAATAGTATATTGGTGTATATTCTATACACTAGTATACTAGTGTATTGAACATACACTAGTATATTAGTCTATATTCTATGAATATATACTAGTGTATATTCTAGTGCATATACAAAAGAATTGGTATGTTTTTTGTATCATGTTTGATACTCTCTCTCTCTCTCTCACGTAAACACACATCATCTGTCTCTCTCCCCTTCAACTAACCATTCCCATCCAATCTGTGTGTGTGTGTGTTTGAGGCATTCAAAATGTCATAGTAGATATTGGTAAGCTTCTGCATCTTTCCTTCTAGACTTCACGCTCTTTCACATTTGTATGTATATACTAGTATATACACTAATGTATATATTGGTAATATACACTAGTGTATATACTGGTATACAGTAATATACAATAGTGTATACACTAGTAATATATCGGTATGTACACTAGTGCATATACCAGCATAATATGAACTAGTGTATATACTGGTATATGCACTACCAATATATGCACTAGTGCATAGTATATCAGTATATACACTAGTGTATATACTGGTATATGCACCAGTGTATATATATGATGCAGGAGCATAGGCTCATGAAGATGAACTCATCCATGATTTCACAAAAGTTAACTGAAACCTAAGGAGATCTAGAGTCTCACCTATGTAAATTTGCTTTATTTGATAAAAACTGAATAATTTTGGATAAGGATACTCGATCCTTTCCACTTGTAAATGTTAGGGTTGAGTTAGTTAAGTTAATAGAGTGATTCTAGCAGTCAGTTAGTGAGTCACTGATGAATCATAGGGGTTAGCTGAGCTCAACAAGGGTTCTGTTCCTTTATTGTAGCATTTGGGGAAAACAAAACTGCACTTGTATTTAACATAGTCGAATCATTACGTTAGGCAGCTGTTAGTTGGCTCGTAGAGATGTTTTTGGTTAGCTCACGAGAGATGTTTTAGATAGCTCATACTTAGGGTAGCTCGAGGAGTCTTGGGAGAGATCATAGAGTTTGATTGTAACTAAATATTGGAGATTAGATCAAAGAGGAGTTCAAATATAAAATACTAGGGCATATACAGAGATTGAATATCTTTGGCTATAATGGTCTAATCTTTGCATTCAATTTCAAAGGAAATATCCTTCATGAATGAGGAATATATATATTTTTTGTATATGAGAATACGGTGTATGGAGTAGTAAATTGGCCAAGAATGATTTACTATGTGATAGAAACTGGCATTATATACATAATCTCAATGTTGAATAGGATCATGGTAGATAATGATCAAAATGCTTAAAGAATCCTTGCTTAATATATGTTATGTTGTTTATATATATCGAAATACAAGGCGATTAAGGCAATTTATAGGAATATCCCAAGAATTGCAAGGAAATTAAGATTTGAGCACATAGAGGTCGATTAATGGTTCATAGACAGTCAATCAATGGCTACTGTGCATTGTAGAGATGGATCGATGGCCGTGAATGGGTGGATAACCAGTTGACAGGTCGAACGATGGAAATTAAGTGATGAAGAGAACACATCGCACTTAGATATGCAGGCGAGTTATTGAGACTCGACAGGGCGATAAATACCACTCTAGTAAAGTAGTTTTATGACGTGGCTTGATTGGATGGAACATCGCAGTCAGGGAGGAAGGTAAAGCTAATAGTTTTTTTTGTGACTGCGATAAGGTTGGGTTCGTGAAGCTCTGGGCATGGGTAAAGAGAAAAGGAAGTAAGCATTTTTTTTGTTTAGAGCACTTGTGTAGGGTTGATCCTTTCCACTTGTAAACTGAATAATTTTGGATAAGGATAATCGATCCTTTCCACTTGTAAATGTTAGGGTTGAGTTAGTTAAGTTAGTAGAGTGATTCTAGAAGTCAGTTAGTGAGTCACTGATGAACCAAGGGGTTAGCTGAGCTCAACAAGGGTTCTGTTCCTTTATTGTAGCATTTGGGGAAAACAAAACTGCACTTGTATTTAACACAGTCGAATCATTATGTTAGGCAGCTGTTAGTTGGCTCACAGAGCTATTTTTGGTTAGCTCATGAGAGATGTTTTAGATAGCTCATACTTAGGGTAGCTCGAGGAGCCTTGGGAGAGCTCATAGAGTTTGATTGCAACTAAATATTGGAGATTAGATCAGAGAGGAGTTCAAATTTAAAATACTAGGGCATATACATAGATTAAATATCTTTAGCTAAAATGGTCTAATCTTTACATTCAATTTCAAAGGAAAGATCCTTCATGAATGAGGAATAATTTTTTCTTTTTGCATATGAGAATACGATGTATGGAGTAGTAAATTGGCCAAGAATTCTTTACTATGCAATAGAAACTGGCATTATATACATAATCTCAATGTTGAATAGGATCACGGTAGATAATGATCGAAATGCTTAAAGAATCCTTGCTTAATATATGTTATGTTGTTTATATCTATCGAAATACAAGGCGATTAAGGCAATTTATAGGAATATCCCAAGAATTGCAAGGAAATTAAGATTTGAGTACATAGAGGTCGATTAATGGTTCATAGACAGTCAATCGATGGTTACTGTGCATTGTAGAGATGGATCGATGGTCGTGAATGGTTTGATAACCAGTTGACAGGTCGAACGATGGAAATTAAGTGATGAAGAGATAGATGATGGAGAGAACACATCGCACTTAGATATGCAGGTGAGTTATTGAGACTCGACATGGCGATAAATACCACTCCAGTAAAGTGGTTTCATGATGTGGCTTGATTGGATGGAACATCGCAGTCAGGGAGGAAGGTAAAGCTAAAAGTCTTTTTTTGTGACTGCGATAAGGTTGGGTTCGTGAAGATCTGGGCATGGGTAAATAGAAAAGGAGGTAAGCATTTTTTTTTGTTTAGAGTGCTTGTGTAGCGAGCACTAATGGAGTTAGTTCTAAGAAATAGTGGAGATCTCCAATATTGGAGGAAGAGCCAAATTAGTCACTGTTTACTAGTTTTAGCTCTGTGTTTTTTTCTATTTTGTCTAATTAAAATAGGTAGAATGGAATTTTAATAAATATTTGCATAGAATGTAATAGCAGGGATGTGTATTTTCTTACATACACTTGGAAAGATCCTCTATGATGGAATTTAGAAGGAAATAGGCTATCATTTTTGGTATAATTTGCAGGTTGAAGAAGAATACTCTTTGAAGAGAGTAGGCCAGAATGTTGATTTCTAAACAAGGGGAATGAGAGAGAAATTGTAGTAAGGGAACCCTTATAGCTGAATGTTGTAGACAGTGAATGCAAGGGTTAAGCCTAAAGAGATCATAGAGAGTTCTCAAGGGTTCTGTGAGAGAACCAGGTAAATGCCAATAGGTCAAGTAGGAGGAATCTTGATGAGGTGTTGAGAGGGTAGGATTATTTGCACTTCACCATGAGTGTGAGTAAAATCATAGAGGAGGTATGGAAGGTGGCTACTAAAAGTCATCTAAGGGTTTCAAGAGGAAGCCACAATAGGACAAGGGAAGATGTTAGAACAAATGGTGTTAAGAGGATGAGTCAAAGAAAATTTGACAAAGAGGTTACTAAACTGAAGAAGAGGCTTAATAAAGTGACAAAATTGTTGCAGGAAGAAGGAGATACAAAACATCCATATAATGGATGGAAACTGAAGAGGAGGGTGCAATGGCCTGTAAAAAGGTTATGTGCCAGGAATCTCAAGCACAAGCTTAGTGTATGGGGGAAGGAAGAGGAAAGTATCAGAGCAGTTGAGTATGAGGATGAAGTTCACATCATGTGTGAACCTAAACAAGGTGGGTATCTTGATGGAAAAGGATAGGATGCTGATATAGATTTTGTTGATAAACTAATGGATATGGCAAAGAGTTCATATCACTCTATGGAGTAAAATGAGGTTGTTGATGAGAAGTCCATTGAGGATTTAAAATATTTTTTTGTAGAAACAAATCAACATGGAAATATGGAGGAGAAGGCATTAGCTGAGGATGAATTGCCTTATGTTTTTGAAACTAATGATATGTGTTCAACTATAGGTTGCACAAGTGGAACAAAAGGACAGTTGCTGAATATTGTCCAGTAGTTTGAAGAGGATGAAGATGAAGGTAAAATCATGTACATGTGGAATTTCTATGTTTTAAATACCTATTTTCTAACTTTGTTGCAGGTATTTTGCAAATGGATAGATGGAATTGTGGATGAGGAAGCAGAGTTGTCTGAGGACAATAAAATTTCCTTTCAATGGCTAAAGGAAAATGTAGAGGAAGAAGATGATTACAGTTTAGGCTGGGGATGAAGATGATGATGGAAGTAGAAATAGTGAACCTATTGAACAATAGAGGGAGAAATTTTTGGAAGTTCTCTATACGTCTGAACAAGTGGAATTCGCAGTGGAGAAGGGCATCCAAACAAAGGTGTTTCAGAAAAGAAATAGACTGGATGATGAGATAGATGAGTTATGGAATCTCATGCAGAGATGTAAGAGGAACTATGAGAGTGAGGTTCAGACAGTCATTTGGATGACTGAAGAAGACTGTGAAGATCACTATAAAAGTAGTGAGCAACAACTACAAAGTAAGATGTGGGATCCAGGAGGTTTGAGGATTAAATTTATATGACCCAGAGGTCATGGTTTCTTTCGGAAATCACAAGGATGGTGATGTAAGATGAAACAAACAAGGAGGAGTTTTGACCAAGAGTTCATTTAATGAATTCTTGAATCATTTTATAACATAATAATTGTGTTTGTTTCTATGGCAGGATAGTGATCTGTTTTGATTTGCAGGTCAAGTGAAGGGTGAATATGATAGTTCTGTGTAAACAGGAAATGCACTAGAGGAACCAAAAGATTTGTTGCTGACAAATTCTTGAAGGTATGGCTGAAGGGACTGTTTGAGATGAGAACACTGCTCAAACTTACACTTTGAGTATTTGTTGCAAGCTTATAGAAAAGTAGTAGGGAGGGATCTTATGGACAGGAACCCATGAAAAGTTTTAAGCTGGGGAGTCTGATGCAGGAGAATAGGCTCATGAAGATGAAGTTATACATGAATTCACAAAAGTTAACTGAAACCTAAGGAGACCTAGAGTCTCGCCTATGTAAATTTGCTTTATTTGATAAAAACTGAATAATTTTAGATAAGGATACTCGATCCTTTCCACTTGTAAATGTTAGGGTTGAGTTAGTTAAGTTAGTAGAGTGCTTCTAGAAGTCAGTTAGTGAGTCACTAATGAATCATAGGGGTTAGTTGAACTCAATAAGGGTTTTCATCCTTTATTGTAGCATTTGGGGAAAACAGAACTGCACTTGTATTTAACAAAGTCGAATCATTAGGTTAGGCAGCTATTAGTTGGCTCAGAGAGCTGTTTTTAGTTAGCTCACGAGAGATGTTTTAGATAGCTCATACTTAGGGTAGCTCAAGGAGCCTTGGGAGAGCTCACAGAGTTTGATTGTAACTAAATATTGGAGATTAGATGAGAGAGGAGTTCAGATTTAAAATACTGGGGCATATACAGAGATTGAAGATATATGGCTATATTGGTCTAATATTTGCATTCAATTTCAAAGGAAAGATCCTTCATGAATGAGGAATAATTTTCTGTATGTATATGAGAATACGGTGTATGCAATAGTAAATTGGCCAAGAATTCTTTACTATGCGATAGAAACTGGAATTATATACATAATCTCAATGTTGAATATGATCAGGGTAGATAATGATCGAAATGCTTAAAGAATCCTTGCTTAATATATGTTATGTTGTTTATATCTATTGAAATCCAAGGCGATTAAGGAAATTTATAGGTATATCCCAAGAATTGCAAGGAAATTGAGCTTTGAGTATGCAAAGGTCGAGTAATGGTTCGTACATAGTCAATCGATGGTTACTATGCATTGTAGAGATGGATCGATGGTCGTGAATGGTTGGATAACCAGTTGACAGATCGAATGATGGAAATAAGCGATGAAGGGACTGATGATGGAGAGAACACATCGCACTCAGATATGCAGGAGAGTTATTGAGAATCAGTAGTGCGATAAATACCACTCTGGTAAAGTGGTTTTGTGACATGGATTGACTGGATGGAACATTGTAGTCAGGGAGGAAGGTAAAGATAGTAGTTTTTTTGTGTGACTGTGATAAGGTTGGGTTCGTGAATCTTTGGGCATGGGTAAAGAGAAAAGGAAGTAAGCGTTTTTTTTTTTGTTTAGAGCGCTTGTGTAGTGAGCGCTAATGGAGTTAGTGCTAAGAAATAGCAGAGATCTCCAATATTGGAGGAAGAGCCAAATTAGTCACTGCTTACTAGTTTTAGCTCTGTGTTTTTATTTTTATTTTGTCTAATTAAAATAGGTAGAATGGAATTTTAATAAATATTTGCATAGAATGTAATAGCAGGGATGTGTATTTTCTTACATACACTTGGAAAGCTCCTCTATGATGGCCTTTGGAAGGAAATAGGCTATCAATATACCCGTATATATATTGGTATTTACACTAGTGTATATATGTATATTACTAGTGTATGGGACTGAAAAACACCTAAATGGGACTCAAAATGGACCTATTATGCAACATTTTCATGGGAGATCTTAGAAAGGTGACAGCATATAATAATGCATAGAGATAGCAAGATTTTGAGTAAAAATAGTAGAGTAGAAGCTTTTTTTAGTTATTTGTTTTTGTTTGTTTGTTTTAAATTTGCAAAAAGGAGAGTGTCCCGTCTATCAAATGCAATATTAAATTCAGGAATTGACTGCAACTTTCTATCAATTTATGATGAAAGAAAGAGGTAGTTAGGTTTTTTTTTGGCTCTTCATTGTAACAGTCATAATATTTGTGGTTTATATATTTGATATTGGAGCAGGGATTGCAAAAGATGAAGCGTTATAATTAAAAGAAAACTTAGTCAAGGTGAAATCCATGGATTGCATGAGCTACTTGTTGAACAAAACTTGATGTCATTGAAACATCCTCCAAAAAGGGTGAATGGGACGGTTCTGAAAAAAGGTGAAACCATGAACCAAAAGAGCAATGTGAGGCAATATGCCAAAGTTTGGTGTTCTCTGAATGTATATGTCATTAGTAGATTAGAAGAAGGCTGCTATATTTTTTTTAACTACAATTTAATTGATTTTTATGAGCAAATACAACAATAATAAAATGTGATTCTTAAACAAAGAGAAAAACATTCAAATTCAAGAGGGGACACTTGTATTAGTTTCAGTTTATTAGCAACATATAAATTGGAATTGTTGTGAGGATATTAAAATTAACCCATGCTTATGAAATAAATATTGAAAAAGATGAAAACAATAAATGGAGTTGATTTCTTAGCTCAAAGAAAAAGTATCTATAAATCTAGAAGGGCAATTCTAGGTTCAAGTCATGGATGGTTTCCTAGATATTTTAAGATGCTAGAGGATTGAATAAAACTATACCTCATTGGTTTATGAGATATTCCTCTGGATATTGATATCCAAAGGGAAGATATGTTATATGGAAGTTTGGTATCACACCTTTATGAGGGTTATGAGGCATTGCAAGTGCTAATGGTGTCCAATGATGTCGATAGACTTGGATTGTGGCTAGGAGGCTATATTTTTTTTAGGAACGTGAGACAACTTTTTATAGTTTAAAGCATGCAAGATTTCAAGTTGGTGAAGGAAACAAAATGATGTAGATATATTTCAAATTATGTTTTGGTATTATAAATTTTTTGTAAGTTATCACAATAAGAGGGGTTGTTGAAAAATAAAGCTCCATTTAGTTATGTATTTCTATGATTTACGAATCAGTGGTGTGTGTGAGGACAAATTCATTTTTTGGAGAGGATAAATGTTGTTGAATGTAGTTTAATGAGAAAAATAAACATTTTGTTAATGTATAAATTAGAGTCATCTCTTAAAACTCTACCATTAGGTTTATATATATGTGTGTATTTTGGAATAAACAAAATAATAAAGTTTTTTGTTCAATCCCTATTCTATTTTCTAGTGTTTCATAAACTAGTAGTCTAAGGATTAGATTAGTTGAACCTTTCATTCATTTTCCAACTACTTTCCCCCAAAATATGCTTGGAATTTGTTAGAATCACATATATAAGATGTTGAGATTGCTCAATATAATGAAACTAGGTTTTTTGAGGGTATTGAATCCACTTTTGCAATCAAAAATGGATTTTGAATGAAAAGTTATACTATGACCAAAGATTAAATCGTAGGATTTGTCCAATTATAATTAGAAAAGTAAAATCCTCTAATCTTTAGACAAATCCTTTAATAAATCCCTCTATCCACACAACAATTTAATCATGTCCTACTTGCCACCAAATGATGCAATGGGATCTAGCTTTACATCCAACTACCAATCCATCTTTTGTAATTCTAACTATGATTCTTAACCTCTTTCCATGGATACCAAACACCTAACTTCAAGGTTTCGGGCACTATATCTAAACAAAACGCTAACTATTAAATATCCATTGTTGTTACAGAAGTTGAAGGAAGAATATCATATAAGATATGACTCGTAAGCAGTTTTGATGAAAGAAGAAAAGGAAAATAATTGAGTGGCACTTAATCACATATTCATTCTTGCTCCACCTACCATATTTGTGAAGATCTACATGTGTTTATCATTTCCCTCATATTTGTAATGTTAGAAATAATAGATGGACGTTACACTAGTTGAATGATGGTCAATGATAAACATAAGTTATTGGCATGTCTTTATGGCATTGATTATGTTGGAAAAGGTAAAGGTCCACATGACAAGCCCCATTGGATTAGAATGTATTATATTAAGCTAATATAATAGATTTGATTACTAGTTTCTTAGATATAAGGTACTTTGGAAAGGAGTATACTTGAGTATATTTTGAGTATTCAAAGTGACTAACTATTTTGGTTGTTAGTTATTTTAAGAAAAAGAAAAAGAAATTGCTACCCCATTTCCCAAAATAGTAAAGAGGAAATTGGGCATGTTACAATTTCTCTTTGAGAATTTCTAAATAAACATCATTAATGAATCGTTCTCTAAGTAAATAACTATATCATGATGGTGTTCCAATTGTAAAACTCATCTTCTTCACAAGTTATGATTCGTCATGACACAACAATATCCACTTGTTCATTGTTTCTTTTTCTTGACAATCTTTTTTGTCTTTTACATGCAAATCTCTTCTATATGCATTATTATCTTGCGTTAGATCCAATAATTGTGTCACTTTATATTATTTCCAATACAAGGAACCATAAAATTTGAAATCATTTTAGCATACAACTACGATACATGTTGCTCTATATCATTTTTCATTTCAAATAGGTCTTAATTGAACACATCCACTTAGATTAATTCACTAAATGATTCAATATTATTTGACTGAATGATTCAATATTCTCTGACCAATTTGTTGGCTTCATGCTATTAGGAGGGTCTTACCTCAACCCATTAAGACTATTACTCATTACTACTACTTATTTAGAATGTGGATGTAAGTGAACAATCATTTTGTCATTAGTCCTAAACTAGAAAAGAGAAGAAAAAAATGATGCAATCATTTTGTCATTGGTACTAAACCCTAAAAGTAAGAAAATAAGAAATACTACATTAATCATTTAATGAACCCTAATGACTTATTTTGTAAAATGAGTAAAACTGTTTCAAAAAAAGTTATATTAAGAAATCTTGAAATTATTAACAAGTGATATAATATTTGTTTGTAGGACATTTTTTCCTTTACATCAAAATGATAAAGTAATTTATTTTACATTTTAAAATAACAAGCTGATATTTATGTTATCAATCCATGTGATATTATCTTTTGAAAATACATACTATAATTTGTAATTAACACTTAAATCACTCAACAAATTTCTAACATCTTTACACGCACTAAGAAATGCATGCATTGTCTAATGAAAACAATTCATGTTACAATAAATTGAGCAAAACATTAATTATTAAATGATAACTAATAAAATTTTAGAATTTATAAAAATACTATATTGTATATAAACCAGCGTAGATCCAAATCCTAGGCTCTATCAAGCGTCAAGATGCATCATATTTCTCAAGGTGCAAACCTCTTCTTAGGTATCCATTGATTTTATTCAAACCAAAAGACACATCTTTTTATTTAAGGTCCATATATAATATTTTTATTATTAATATTTAATATTATTTATGGCCAACATATAATATTTTTTATTATTTTTTATTTTGTTAGGAACGAACATTGCATAATTTCCCCACACATGGTTTTAAAACCATATGCAAGGCCCTCCTACAACCATGGGTTGTTTAGGAGGCCTTGCAAATGGTTTTATCATTGCATCATTTCCCCACACATGGTTTTAAAACCATATGCAAGGCCCTCCTACAACCATGGGTTGTTTAGGAGGCCTTGCACATGGTCTTAAAACAATTTGCAAGGCCCTCCTAAACCATGTACAATAAAACCATGGGTTGTTCAGAATGCCTTACACATGGTTTTAAAACCATGTGCAAGGCCAACATTTTTTTTGGATAATTCAATTTTGTGTTTTTTCCTTACCCACATATTTTTTTACAGATAATGAAATTTTTACTTTTTTATTGTTTTGTTAGGTAGGAAGATTACAACATCCCCCCATATTAGATTGTTTTTGTGGCAGACATTTATTTTGGCCTATTAGAAAATTTATTTTTATTAATAAAAATAACATTACTAAAGTGATATTATTTTTTATTTTGTAATACAAAATCTCTCCCATAATATTCACTATCACTACTATTTTTTTTTGCCGACTTGTTACAAATGTTACAACACGTTACAAGATCTCTCCCATAATATTCACTATCACTATTATTTTTTGCCGACATGTTACAAACGTTACTAACGTTACATCATGTTACAAGATCTCCCCCATACTGGGTTGTATAGAGCCTCTCAGCACAATTAATAAAATTTAATTTTTATTAATTCATAAAATGTTAATTAAGTTTTTAAATATGTCTCAATTGCAATAATAAATAAAAGATAAGTTATTGTTTTTCAAGAGCCAGAGTAATAAACAAAATAATAATAAAAATATTATAGAAATTCATAATTATATAAATAAAAGAATACATTATATAAATATATAATTATATTAAATTAAAAATGAAAATATAATTAATATTAAAAAAATTAATATAAAGTTTTTAAGTAATTTTTTTTTAACAAGAACGATAGAAAATTTTATAGATAAAAAAAGTTGAGTGCAACCATACTTACGAAAAAGAGGAGCCAAAGTATCAAGTTGTTCTGAAAAAAAAAGACTAAGATATTTACACTGATAACACAAATAAAAATTAGTTCTTGGATGCATCCTCAAATAACATAAACATATTGAAGGGTAGATTCTAACAAACTAACTATTTAACATAATACAAAAAAAATTGCATCTAGTTACCATGGCTGAAACTACTACTTTTTCTTTCCTTTTAACCCACAAACGGGTTGCACGACCGAGGTCGCTTCCATTGGGTGGTCGCCATGGTCTGTAGTTTCCTGGTAATGGTTGTAGTGGTTCATATTTACCATTTCATGGAATTCTTCTTAGATGAAATAAACTGTTCCCATCATCTCACAAAGGCCACGATCATCACCGTCAATTCTTGACTCATGGCAGCCCATTTGATTTTCCAAATACTTAATATCAGAGGAAACAACCCTATTTTCCTTCACACCAGTATGTGCACACTGACGCAGATGTATTTTAATGTCTATCAAAGTGGACTTGATTTCATTTATTTCTGAACTTCCTTGGTTGTTCTCCATTGAAAACTGGGTATTGCTTGTAGCCGAGATGGGAGCATAGAACGGAGAGAGGAGCTGCAAAGGGTTGAGAGGAAGGCCAACATAAGCAAAAACCCTTTCACTGAGTCAATCCAGTGAATGAATTCCTGAACTGCAACTCTTCTGTAGAAGACCAAAAACTAAAAGGGGAAGCAAACAACCTGGAGAGCTCTTCTTCCTCAAAATTACTAAGTGAAACATATTTCGGGAGGAGTGCATTCATCCCACTTGGTTCTTCCATGGAGCATGCCAAAAATCATTTCAGAACCTTAGAAAGCTAGATACAAGGATGATCATTTAATTCCATCACTTGAATGTCAGAGCCACTTGTCCATGATAGTGGACATCTTTCAGTTGGGTACCGAAAACTTGAACAGTGAGGAATATGACAGGAGGACCAAATGTTGCACCCCAACCAAGTGTTATAACAACTACGACTAGGGAACATGCTTATGGATGTTGGGTTGGCCCTTAATAGAAACTATTCCAAGTTATTTTTTGACCCCTTGATTTGCTAGCTTGTCCACTATGGTATTATTGACTCTGAGAATGTGAAAATAGGTATCCAGAAGATCTGGGTTGAGGCGATAGATGCGGTCATAAATTCTTCGGCAGTTGATTGCACCATGGCTGTAATCTGTCCTCATTTCCTGAATGACCTATTTCGAGTCTCTAAAAACTATAAGTTTTGAGATGTTATTCTGCCCTGCCAATTCCAAACCTAGGAGAAGTGAGAGCCATTCCGCTTCGTTGTTAGATCTATGTCCTATTCCCCAGGTGAAAGAAGTGGCAATGTTTCCTCTGGGATCAAAGATAATCCCACCAACACCTGCCTCCCCATTTTAAGTAAATATAACTAAATAAAAAAACAAACAATTATTCATAATTTAAACTAAATAATAAACTATATAAATTGAAATAATCTTTATAAAATAATATATTTAAAATATTATTATATTTATTATAAATATTAATAACTATAAATAATGTTTTTAAATTCAATATGTATATAGATTGAAATAGTCTAACAAATATGTTTAAAATATCATTATATTTATCATAAATATTAATAACTATAAATAATGGTTTTAAATTTAATATGTTTAAAAAAAATTACAATATATAAAAATATATTTAAAATATTATTATATTTATTATAATTATTAATAACTATAAATAATGTTTTTTAAATTTAATAGGTATATAAATTGAAATAGTCTCTATAAAATAAATATGTTTAAAATATCATTATATTTATTACAAATATTAATAACTATAAATAATATTTTTAAATTTAATATTTATTTTTTGAAAAAAAAATTATAAAAATTATATTTAAATATGTATAAATTATTATTAAGTTTTATAAAGATTAATAATCATAAATAAAATTTTAAAATTTAACAGATATTGTCTTTAACACTTATAAGGTACATCTAAGGGGGACTTCCTGCGGTCTGTCAGCATTTGCAGCCCAATCGAACAACTGCAAAGCCTACATTTGTAGCATCATCGTGCTAGAAGGCTGATCTAAGACTCACCTCCAAGGACCGATCGTGATGATCTGCCACTACTGGTGGGTTGTTCCACAAACTTTCACGCAGCAGATCTGCATGCAAAGGACAGAGGACATTAAGAGAATTTCTAGGATCAAGAAACTATGAATAACTTGGAATTGAGCAGGCCCGAAGGTGGTTTCACAAATGGATCCCCCTATGGATCCAAGCCTGAAGGATCATTGTAGAACCTTAGATGACGCTTTCAGAGCTCTTGTGACCTCTATGCATCCCCCACCTTCCTCTGTCTCGGACTCCAGCGATGCTAACTTCGTCAAACGAGTTGTCACCCCTATAATCCAAATCAAGTTGGCAGCTTCAAGACTGAAAGCCCTTGCATTGAGCGAGAGAGGCCTAATAGGGAAGTTCATTGGGATTTGGCCATCGCCAAAGACCATGGATACATGAATAAACAAGAACTAGATTCCCTTTATCACAGGTGGGCTCCAACACTACTTCTATGGAAAGGGATTCTTCACCTTCCTATTCAAAAATAAAGAAGACAGAGACCTGATCTTCAGGAGAGGACCCTACTTCACGAGCCCCTGAGGGTTATACCTAAACCGATGGAGCTTATCCTTTGACCCAGAGAAAGATGTTCCATTCGTGGTCTCGGTTTGGGTTCACTTGCCACACCTTCCCTACACTGTTGGAACGATGAAACTCTATAAGCAATCAAAAACTCCCTTGGAAACTATATCGACAAAGTGGAACTAAAGGTACCCATGTTTTCCTACACAAGGATCTGCGTGCAAGTAGATTTGGAAAAATGTCTACCAGAATTTGTAAACCTATTTATGGATAGATGGGAGAACATGAAAAAAGTAGACAATGAACAACTGCCCTTCAAATGCAAAAAATGTCATGAATACAGACACTTCGTCAAAAAATTCCCAAAGGTAGCCCAGGAAACTTAAAAATAAAATAGGATGAAGGATGGCAGCAAGCCAAAAGAGGAAGAAAAATTCCCTCACTAGATCCACCACCAAGGGAATCACAACCAATGATAAGCAAGGAGATGCACCAATAAGGAAAGGAAACCTTGAACAACAACCAATTCCAAGTGTTGCACATGGAAGAGAGAGAGATCCCAACCTTGGAAACCAGATCATCATAAGTAGAAGAAGAAGAGACTCCTAGAGCTGCAAGTTCTCTTCCCTTGTCTCCAAGAAACGAAAGGACTGAAAAGCACCTAAAGGATCCACAACACTAGGGGGTTCTTGGGCAGTTATGGTAAAACACAACAAAGTAGAACAACAAGGCTTATCCCCATATCATTCACCTCCTCACTCTCAGGAACTGCATGAGGTAACTATGCAATCAAACACTAGAGGGAGGAAATCGCAAAGATACGACAGAGAATAGGAAGACGAAAGAGAGCTAGAATTGGGAAGACAATGGAGCCTTGAAGAAACAAGGCTTATGCAATATCCAAGAAACCCAGGAGGGACAAAAATGGATAACAGATCCCGAGCAGGATCTCAATCGCTCAAGAAATGATGAAAGACTTCTCCTAGAACTGTAAAGATTTGGGAGGCACAAGCAAAGTGGAAGCAATAAAAGAGATAATAAAAATAGAGAAGCCCAATATCTTGCTAATACAAGAGACAAAAATGCTCAATGTGGAGACCATGGCACTCTCACGATCCTGCAAAAATTTATGTGGAAAAGCCATAAGCTCTAGGGAGCTTCTAGGGGAATAGCTACCTTGTTCTCAAACAAATTCTCAATAAAATGAACAAGGGAAATCCACCACTGGCTCCTTATCAAAATTCAGGAAAAGGACAATCCAAACTCGATATACATATGCAATGTATATGGACCAATGCATCACAAAGACAAGGCAGTTTTTCTGGAGGACCTACTCAACCTACACGAGAACCTGCAGGGAAAGTATCTAATCATTGCTAGGGATTTCAACACCACCAAGTCATAACTAGACAAAAGAGGAGGAACAAAGGTCAAGGATCCATTTGGTGAGAAAATGGAGGAACTGATTTCAGATATGGATCTGTTGGACATTCCTCTAAAAAATAGGAAGTACACTTGGAGCAACAAAAGAGCTGGAGTAGGTCACATAGAGACAAGACTAAATAGATTTCTGGTAAGCTCTATTTTCCTTCAACAAAATCTTCTCCCTTCCTCATTTTCCCTCCCTTCAGCAGTTTCTGATCATAATCCCATCGTCTTGACCTTAACCCAACATGAAAACCTCATCCCTTTCCCCTTCCGCTTCAACTTGCTCTGGATGAAACATGGAAAACTTATTGATTTAATCAAATATGTCTGGAATCAACATTATCATGGTTCAGACAGCTTTATATGGGAGTCAAAACTAAGAGAGGTGCGCTTTGCTATAAAAAACTTGATAAAGACTAGATATAAGAATCATAGTAATCTTAAAACTAGGCTACAAATAGATCTGGCGGCTCTCCGATTGTGCATGGAAACAAAAGAAGTGACTCCCACACTTCTTGTCCAGGAAAAGGATTTGAACTTAAAAATATTAAGTGAAGCCAGGAAGGAGGAAGAGGATTTGCAATTTAATTCCAGGCAATTATGGCTCAAAGGAGGTGACAGTAACACAGATTATTTTCACAAGCAAACCAAGGCTCGCCAGAGCTACAATTTCATCAAAGATTTAAAACACAACAATGGTAACGAGATAGCTAGGCAGGAGGAAATAAAAGAGCATGCCTTCTCTCACTTTTGTGACCTTTACACTGATAGTGAGGAGACAGATCCAAAATCCCAAGTAGACCTTCTTCTGGTAATTCCAACGCTCATTAAAGATACTGAGAATAAATAACTCTCCAAACCAATCATGGAGTTTGAGATCAAAAATGCAATCTGGTCTCTTCATGAAGACAAAGCGCCTGGGTCAGATGGATTCACCATAAACTTTTACAGGGCTGCGTGGGAAATCACAAAAGAATATCTGAAAATAATGTTAAACTGGAAAAGGAAAAAAGATAATATTGGTGGGGCCACAAACTCATATTTCTTGTCCTTAATTCCCAAAGAAAACAACCCTCTCACGTTGGACTGCTTCAGACCAATTTCTAGTATGCAACACTTCATACAAGATCCTCGCCAAAATTATGGTTAATGGAAATGAAGAACATCATGGGGCATCTTATCACAGACTCGCAAGGTTGGTTTATAGTCGGGCACCAGATACTAGATAATATAATTTTAGTCCAGGAATCTATCCATCCCAGCATGGAAATAAAACAACAAAGCATGGCTATCAAACTGGACATGGCCAATGCATTCAACAGGGTTAATCATTTTTTCCTTTTCGAAACAATGGCCAAATTTGAATTCTCTAGAAGGTTCGTCAGATGAGTCAAATCCCGCATCAGTTTCCCATGGATTGCACTGCTAGTTAATGGCAGACCAACCAAATTATTCCAGGTAACTAGGGGCCTCCATCAAGGCTTCCCATTATCTCCCTTCCTATATCTTTTGGCGGCTGAAACATTGAGCAGGAAACTCAAATGCATGCAAGACTCTGGAGATTTAAAAGGCCTGAAGATATAGAGAGGATTCAAAACTGCAAATCATCCATAGCTTGCAGACGACACCATCTTTCTAGGAGGGGCATCTACCATCATCGATGAAAGATTCAAAGGGGCCTTATTAGTGTTTCTTAATGCCTTTGATGGAAAAGTGAACTCTGCAAAAACCAAAATTTATGGATGAAATTTCCCTCTTGATAGCTTGGAAAGGATAGGGAGGAAACTTGGGTTTGAGGGAAATCCATAATGGAATTCCTTCAACTATATCGAAATCCCAATATTTAAAGGGAATAAACGAGTTGCTGACTGGCAAGGGCTGGTTGATAAAATCAGAAACAAAATCATAGCGTGGGGGACAAGATGGCTGAACATGGCTGGTAAGTTAGTCTTGATCAAATAAATCCTCTATGCTTATCCTATTTACGCTTGCTCGATATCACTAGCTCCCAAAAAAGCTATGGAAGACACACCAGAGAAATCAAAAGGTTTTGGTGGCAGGGTGGCATTCAAAATCAAAGGAAATTCCACCTTATGGAATGGAACACAATCTGCACCCCAAAAGACTGTGGTGGCGGTGGGATAAGAGACCCGAGCAAAATGAACCTAGATCTGGGAGCCAAGATACTCTGGAGAGTTTTCTTTGGAAAGAGAGCATGGTGGAAGGAGATCCTTCATAAAAAATACATGAGTGGTGACAGAAGAAGATGTGTAGACACCATCGATCAAGGGAAAAAAGGCATGCCAATCTGGGAGCTGTACAAGAAGGCAGCCAATATTATAAAGGCCCAGATCCACTGGATCCTTGACAATGGCAAGAAAATCAAGATCCAGGTCAACAACATAGGACCATCCTCCCCAACCAACTTCATGCAGAATTTCTCAGACTTGAAACGCTAGATGGATGATGCAAAAATAAGCACCCTGTATGATCTCTCAAACTGGTTGAGCAACGACAGATGGGCTGGCTGGTTGGAATTGGATGTGCTGAATCACCTCGCATAGAGAAAAATGCCTTCTTCTCCCTTCTACATGGGTATTCCCCTGTACACTGCAACCTACCAGATGAATGTGGATGGGAAATCTTAGGTTCATATGAGGTGAAATTTGGGTATCATGTAGTAGCCGAGTCCACCTACAGCAACTCGCATGACAGTAAATGGTCCCATGTGTGGAGAAGCGATGGGATGCCAAAGATATAAAACAATTATTGGACACTGGCCCACCACAAAATAATGACCACCAAGAACCTCTGGAAAAGAGGAATCACAGGCCCCATGATATGCGTGTTGTGTAAAAATTTCGAAGAGTCTTTGGAGCATCTCTTCATTGAGTGCAAGTTCTCTCAAGAGGTTTGGTTGCGGGATTTTGAAGAACTGAACTGGGATTTAACATTGCCAACAAACTGGAGTGACTTCTTCATGTGCTAGAAAGATTACTACCAGGGATCCCTCTTTAAAAAACTAGACTTCGCCAGAGCATGGGAATCCCTCCCAAGATATATTTGCTAGAAATTATGGACAACAAGAAACACTAAAATCTTCAAGGGGGGAAAAACAGTCCTGGCAAATTTGTTTCCACAGCAAAGGAACTCTAGGTGGAATCCCTGTCTATGAGGAAAATGGACAATATTAATAAGGAACCTTTGACAAATGCTAAAATATTTTGGGCTTCCGAATTTTTTGGGGGTACCTCCTTTATCCATTGGATTCAACCAAGGAAAATCTCCAAACCTCAAAGTTGGCATGTTAGAATGAAGTTTGATTATTTCATTGGGTGGTGGAAGAATGTTGGCTGCACCTCTTTATTCTTTGACGACGCCTTGAAAGGAAACCCTGATCTAGCAGGTGTGAGTGGAGTCATTTTTTACTCTAAAGGAAATAAGATAAAAGAGTACTCTTAGGGAATTGGAAAGTAGACAAATAATTGTGTCAAATGGCTAGCTTTAATTAAAGGTATAGAACTGGCAAGGAATATTGGAATTGATGAGTTGGTGGTATTCGGGGACTCGATGACGGTCGTCAGAGAAGCGAGGTACTTGATAAAGAAGTGCAAGAATCCAGTGACCAAGATGCACCACATTCTAAAATTCATGGTCAATGAATACAAAGCTATCAAATTCCTTCATTTGATCATAGCAAATAACCAACAAGCGTACATCATGGAGAATAAGGGTGTTGATATAGACTGTGGAGTCTTAGTCTGTGATCAAAAGGATTACAAGAGGGATTGGATACCTTAAATCAGGAAACATGTTTTTTGCATATGTTCTGCTTTTGTGCTCTCTTACTTGGGCAGTTTGTTAGGAGATATAGTCACATTAGATTAGGGAAATACCATGAAAAATATTGGATGGTAAAGGATGAACAACGATTCACGGACGTTGCTCTCCTTTGGGAGTAGTCTGAGCTCAAAGCTTTGTAATTTTTGTTCAAAATTTTTATAAAAATCTACTCAACCATTTTTGTTAAAAAAAAAAGATACATCTAATTATAAAATATTAAATTTTTTTATACTAGCCTAGATCCAAATCCTAGGCTCTATCAAGCGCCAAGAGTGATCAAATATCCTGAGGTGCAAACCTCCTTGAGTGCAATACTTGAGAATAGGTTTTTACCTCTAGATATTTTATCCCTCTCAGCACTTGATAGAGCCTATTATTTGGATCTAGGATGGTTTCAATCATGGGAGGTGACACAAAACTGGAGTTTGATCAACATTGTAAGGAACAGGTTAAGTTGAAAACACAGATAGAATTATGATGATTATCTCAATTTAAGTAATAAGTATTAAGTTCATGGATCCATGTGGTTCTTAGCTGAGAATATGTGATTAGATCCCTCTCATAGACATCGCACACACATTGGACCTATACTTGTATTACATACTTGTATTCCAGCATATGACTCCAAGAAGACATGACACATTAGAACTTCTTCTAACCAATCAATTCGTTCACGAAATTTTTGATTTCTAGTATACATTCCTTCATATGGTATCGATATATTATCGTCCATTTCAACACCTCACTCTCTGACCATTACACATTAAATATCCCCATTTAGATTTCTTTGTTCTTCAAATATCTTCAACTTTCTCTCGATGTGCTCTTTGTTTATCAACATTTTGTTTTCTTTGTTCTTCTCATTCTTGTGCTGTCAAATTGTTTAATTTTCTTTTTCAATATTATTTTTATCGATATTCCTTTGGGATCATATTAGTAATTGGAACTGCTTGAAATTGGACCATCTCATCAACACGTTGCTCTTTGACCGTTACACATTCAGAGAGATCAAATCCTACTCGACGCTTGCTGCTTGTCCCTCTCCGAGCTTGATTTATTTGTTGTTCTGCAAATTGATTTCTTGCTTCTTCCAATTGCTTCAACTTTCTCTCTCGATATGCTCTTTGTCAATCATTGTTTCTTTTTCTTTGTTCTTCTCATTCTTGTGTTGTCAATTCACCCAACTTTATTTTTTGATATTCTTTTTGTCGATTTGCCTTTTGTTTTTTTCATTCTTCTCTTTCTTTTGTTTTCATTTCATCCAACTTTTTTCGATAATCTTTTTATTGTTCTGCTTTTTCGTTTCAAGTCTTCTTCTTCTTTTTTTTGTAGGTAAGATGGAACCTTTTCTATTACTGCTGAAAAATAGGAAAAAATATTTACATACTCCTGCCCCTTAAAACATGGGGCCAGGCATTAGTAGGCATACTAGCATGAGAGCATCCCAGCCTTTCATCTTGAGTGCTTGATCATGTAGACAGACAAAAAATGTAGCAAAGTAAAAAAACATGGCACAAACAAAACATAGCACTAAACAAGGCCATGACGAAGAGAGAGCTAGTGTCTACAGGAATATTCAACCTCATTTAGCACATTGTTGTTGCCTTCCCCAACCCCTTTGTTGGTGCCCGCCTAGCTAGATTCCTCCATATCCTCATCTTCATTCCTTGGAACACACTAGAAGGTGGGTTTCGAAAGCCTCAACAGATTGCGCATGTTGATGGGATTTCTCTCAGCGTCATCTTTGAATGTTCCCACGATGATGCGTAATAGCTTCGCATAGATTTCCCTCTCATTCATGGAGAGAGAGATAATAAATTTGAGTCTTCAGTAATTGGACATAACCACTTCTCTTCCCATCTTAAGTATAAACTCCCCATAAATCTTGTTTTCCATCACCACAATGGAGCGCTGGATATGCTCCAGTGTCTCCTCATTGAAGAGCCTTTCCCACTCTTCCTCCTCATTTCCACCTTCAGGGGCGGCCATCTTAAACAGTAAATCCAACCTCCTTAATATGATACCTCGCCTGTGTTGTAGTCTCCTCCTACCTCTTCACCTACGGTTCCTTACCTTAACCCTATGGAGTGATCTGAGACTAGCTTTGTTCCAACCTGCATAGAGGTGTTTCTCCCAAACAGTCTGCACAATCCCCAGTGCAATGTTTTCCCTCAACTCCTAGTTTAAATGATAACTTGACACCCAATAGGAAAGACCTGGAATGCAAATCCAAGTACGCATTGTCACTGTTGATGTAATGCCTGAGGATATGCTCAGGCTTTGGCTCTCCTTGACGATCTCCTCTGAGTCCATCACCTGAAACGAGATCCCTTCACAGGAATTCTATCCACACCCCTCTGTGTTCTCCTTGTGGGTATTGAACCTTCCTGCCATCCTTGCTACATGCCCATCTATCCTATGCATGTGGGTATGTCCCCTCACGTTGTCCACTTATCACCTCCGCTTCATGAGCCTCACACCGACCACTTGTCACCTCAGCCACCGCCTTGTGAGTCTCCATAACTTGGCTTGCCTCTTCCACCTCTGAGATTTGATCATCCTCCTCTTTGGTTTCCACATGGTTGTTCTACAGACCACCCACATCTGGGTAGCTAATATCTTGAAAAGCCAAAGTTTTCTATTTCCTACGGTCTTCCTAGATGTGGAAGTCGTTCCATGGGAAGGCGAGGAAGGTGGAAGTGGCCAAGACTCCTTTGTTGGCTATAGAGTCTTCTAATTTGTTTGTCATGCATTTCACATGATGAAATACCACTATAGGATGAGCCTCTAGGATTATGCGCAGATTTCTGAGCTTACCTTCAAAATTCCAGTTCTTATAGATTTTGCCTTCCGTGGAGCCAGATTGAAGTGTTCTGGCCATGGTAATGATAAGGAGAGAATATCCCTCAATGAATATGGGGAACCAATTTTTCTGGATCACCAAATCCATACCAAATATTACACCTTCCAGTTCACCCGCATTGTTATTGGAAGTGGCTAGTGAGCCCCAGAACACGCCCAAGATGATTCCTTTACTATTTCTTATGACGCCTCCAAAACTAGCCGGCCCTAGATTGCCTTTAGAGGTACGGCCCTAGATTGCCTTTAGAGGTACCATCAAAATTCAGTTTGAAAGTACCTGTGGGGGGAGTATCCCATATAGTGTGGCAACTGAATCTGATTGGGTCTCGTACCTCCTTTCCCATATGAGTTGGAATGGATCTTACACCCCAATCCTGGAGTATTTGCATTTCATCACTGTTGGTGGTTAGATCCCTGTCATTCCATCTCCCAAGCTTGATAGATTCATGAATATGAGTTTTCAGGATCTCCCAAACCTCCTCCTCTATTCTGGCTTTGTTGTTAAAGATTCTATTATTCCTTTCTACCCTTACTTCCCATATCACAAACTCGAGGGAATAGCTCCCACACTACAACAAATTTGACATTTAGGGACGGCTGTCTTCCGCCTCCAAAAGTCACTTTTGGAGGCGGTTTTGGATTTGGTGGTGGTCTTTAAAAAACCACCCCTAATAGCACTCACACTAAATTTTTTGACTTTTAGGAGCGGTTCTGGAAGAAATCAAAATTGCCCCCAAAAGTGACTTTTAGGGCGGTTTTCAACCCCCTCCAAAAGTGACTTTTGGCGGCGGTTTTAAACCCCTACCAAAATTCGCTTTGGGGGCGATTCTAACCCCCCCCCCAAAAAGTCATTTTTGGGGGTGGTTCTATCATTGGAGGTGGTATTTACAAAACCACACCTAATAGCACCGACGCTAAAACTTTTGACTTTTAGGGGCAGTTTTGGAAGAAATCAAAACCACCACTAAAAGTGACTTTTCAGGGCGGTTTTGATCTGTCCCCAAAAGTGATTTAGGGGCAATTTTGACATTGGAGGAGGTCTTTACAAAGCCACCCCTAATAGGACTGACGTCAAAATTTTTTCCTTTTAGGGGAGGTTTTGGAAGAGATCAAAACCGTCCCTAAAAGTGACTTTTAGGGGTGCTTCTAAACCCCCCCAAAAGTGATTTGGGGGCGGTTGTGGCTTTCAAGGCGGTCGTTACAAAACCGCTCCGTATTACACTGACGCTAAATTTTTTGACTTTTAGGGCCAGCCCTGGAAGAGATCAAAACTGCCCCTAAAAGTGACTTTTCGGGGAGGTTCTAAACCCCCCACAAAAGTCACTATTAAGGGCAGATATAAACCCCCCTCGTAGGTACCTATGAGGGTGGTCCAAAACCGCCCTTAAAAGTCTCTATCATAAAACTGTGGGGGTAGTTTTAAACCCCCCTCGGAGGTACATATGGAGTCGATTCAAAACCCCCCTTGTAGGTACATACGAAGACGGTTCAAAACCCCTCTCGTAGGTACCTATGAAGGCAGTTCGAAACCCCCCCTAAAACTCTTTACAAATTTGGGGGCAATTATGAACCCCCCTCTTAGGGACATATGAAGTCGGTTTAGAACCCCCCTCGTAGCCATAATTTAAAACATCAATATTGCAATATCATTAGGGCATGAAGGAATCAAACCTTCAACCTCCTGCTCGTCACAGCAAGCACTCTACCATTGAGCTAGAACCCTTTGAGAATTAGGGAAAGGAACAATATTAACACCAAGATTGCATCAGTTGTAATTCTAAGAAAAGACTAATAATTCCAACATTGTTTATGACTCAAGAGACCTAAGAAAGTAGTATGAATGGCTCTGACCTTATAATTTGGATGAACTTCAAAGGTTTCCTATGCAACATTGATTCAATAAAGAAAACAGTAATATAGAAACGTTTTGCAAAAGAAATTTGGCATTCAAGTTCATACACATACTCTAGAAGTGAAAATCTAACTAGAATTTCAAGTATTCATGGATAATAATGAGCATCTTTTCTGATGGTTGCTTCATGGACCCATGTAAGAGTAGCCTTATCTTAACATTTATGTCAATAGATCAATGGGTTCTACAATTATAACATATTTAGACCCAACTCAATCTAGTCTGGTGATATAAAAAGCATTCAAGTACACTATGGGGAAATACAAAGATTAAAAATTGCATAGCACAAATAAATCTATAATATTTTCTAAGATAAACAACTCATAATAATACATTTATAGATATAGAATACCTGCAACTGATATAATCGTGAATGAACACCGCCATCACTCAAAAATCCAATGAGATGAAGTGTGCCATTTTCAAAGCACTCCTTAATGTATTTAAACCCATCTCCCTCTTAGATTTTTCCAAAGGCAAGATCATAATCCACTAATTTTGTTCTGCACCCAAAGTCAAAATCAAAGTTAATATGTTTTCAATTCTAAAAGATGTAGCATAATCAAATAGTAGAAATATCCTTTCAGTTACCATTTATACAATTATAAAGTACATCTTATACAAATATCATATGATATCACCCCAATTTGTAAGGTGGTCAATAAATTAACTATTACACAACCATGATTTCAAGAAAATGTTAATGCTTACAAAATATTAATGTAGGGAAAATTATCCAATGTATAGGATTCTCATAAGTCACTCTGAATGCAGAAATGATCCACATGCAAGATATTCTTTCTTCACCCTAATCCTTGAAAGTTTTCATCAATAATTTTCCAAAAGTAAAAAAACCACAACAACCAAAAATAAAGTGAGCTGCTTGTTTACCTTACTGGAAAATAATAGATATCAAGCATAGTAAGTCATAGAGGATAGTAGAGTTGAATAAGGACTTTGTTCTTTCTTTGAAGGATATGGAAAACAGAGTAAGAGTTTTATTTAATCTAGTTGAGTCATTTAGATGGATAAATTAACTTTAGCTTACAGAGCTTGTTAGCTTGCAAAAGCTTTTAGGTAGCTTATTGGAGCTTAGCTAGCTCGAGGAAGGTTCGATCTGTTCACACTATTTTTTTCCGAAGCTAAATGATTGGAGGGATAAGGTATGCCAAAATTTGCAGCGAGCCACCTTGGAGAATACTAAAATTCCCAATAAACTTCCCCTCATGCCATCTCTTAATATTTGAACAAATGTGAAGGCAGTGCATTCAGGTCCTAAATTACGTAAGAAAGATCATACACATATTGGCCAAAGCTATGGGGAAGGAGATATTGTCTCAATGGTGGCGATCTAGAGGAGAGAGAGATCAACGATTATAGTATGTTTTCGTAGATGTAATATGCATGGCCCAAATCTATTTTGTATTTTCATGGAACAGGTTAAGATGAACGTAGTTTTCAAGGGTCGAGATCAAACAAAGGCTAGATCAATGGAGAGGGTCAATTCCACTGAATCAAAGCGCCCGTGAAGTTTCCAATCCATAAATCTATGAAATGGGTTAAATAGGAGCAAGTTTTGACGTCATATATCGAATTAGGGAAATATCAATGACTAGTAGCGCCTCCACTAATCGAACACATATAGAGTAAATCACCTTCAGGATTCCCGAAATGTAACACAACCATTACCCATGGACAATGGAGATTGGAGACATTTTGGATCGATGGGATCGAAATGATTCTGACCGTCGAAAGTTGTAGGAGGGAGAATTGGAGATGAAGGATGCAGTTTTGGGTATGATCCACTCATTCCCAAGAGCCGCTTTCGATGTGATATTTTGGGGTAAGTGCACAAAGGGTTGAAATGACAGGAAATCAAATATCCAGATGCCATTGGAGTGGATCTATGGCTAAAAAAATCACTCCCTAGAATCTAAAAAGTTCGTTGCATCAAGTGTATGATAGCAAAAAAGGTATCCTAATGATTGAATGGAAGAAGAAAAGTATGGCTTCCACACGAATCAAGAGATGCAGTGAACAAGAATATTCTGATACTGTCTTTAGAAAGGGCAGATGGATGCAGGATGTCTAGTCCACGTTCCTTGAGCAAAATGAGGTATGATGAAGTCTGAGGCAGGAAGCCATTTCCATGGATGATAGTATGGCGCCACAACAGAAAAGACGGCATGACTAATATATAAGCATAAGGTTCAGATCCAAAACCCACATGACTGCGTGTGCTGTCATCATACTACTCGATGATGGCATGTGTGAGGGTGCTAATGGGGCCATCGTCGAGTTCGATCTCCCAGCTCTTTATAAACGCCACTTTCAGAGCCATTTGAATACATAGACTAGGTGAATGTTGAAGAGAGGTTAGGATGGTTAAATATTAGTCTACTGATAATCCTGAGAGTCTTCAATAAAGTCTATAATGGCTGCCTTGTTTGAGAAGCTTCTTTATCAAGGTGTTCTTATAGTTGGGGAGCCTTGGCTCGGAATTCCAGTGCTCTTAATTTTTCATGCTAGGGGAACTCCAACCATCATGGTAAGGGCGTTCATTACATTAGAAGAGATTTTCGGTGCCAGTGAGGCCAAGGAAAGTATTTTCATCACATTAGATGGACCTCTTGAGGGCATTGCTTTCCTAATAAAATATAACACCCCCATTGGAGCTGTGCCTCAAATTTATTTTCGAATTGGAGCTGTGCCTCAAATTTCTTTTCCAATTGGAGCTATGCCTCAAATTTATTTTCCATTGGAGTTGTGCCTCAAATTGCTTCCTCTATAATCCCAGCACGTGGTGACCATTGCTAGAGGAAATTGGACCGAATTTTCGGAGTGAATGTTTGGACGAGGGGGGAGGAGGTTGAAGGCCTTCGTCATCATCTTTGTGAATTCCAATTGCCAACTTTATCTAGGGTGATGATGAATCCATGGAGGTGTCATGCCATATGACCTGTAGGAGGACCCTCCTCCTAGGCGAAGAGAAGAACAAGAATGACAAGCCTCCTCAAGGACTTGTTACTGTAAAAAATAGCGCGGTACTTCCCCAAGTCCTTGCAAATAAATGTGCTACCAGGAGAGGAAGGGACGGCGTGGAGAGTTGAACACAGAAGGAACAAAAACCTTCTTTCTAGTTGTGAAAACAAGAAGAACGGTGCCATTGAGCATAGAATGAACAAAAATGGCCCAGAAAGGAAAAGATGCATTGCATATCCAACAGGTGAAGAAATAACTCAAACCCAGTCAACACCCAGCTGCCACAGACGTCCTGACCCATCATTTTAAAGATAAGAGAGCCTGAATATGAAGACGTTTCACTACTGTTTAAGACCAGCATGTGCATCACTCCATAATGTTTTGTTTTGTTTGTGTGAATCATGGTGAATGCACCATGTCCGAGGTTGTTAAGTTTTTTTTATCGATATCGTAACTAACTTCTGGACATGTTTTAAGGTTAATCTCGGGGGCCAAAAGAACTATAAAGTTTACTCTCTGCAGAGGGAGAAAGGGGTTGGTTGGAACCCATAATATTTTGGTTCTTATGTAATTTTTATTTGCTTTAATACAAGAAACATAGCTGAATGTCGTCGTTTGAATGCAAGAATTCTTGCGTATTTCTCAGTTACAGACTTTAGTCTTCTTTCCTTATGTGCATGTATTTCCTGTTATTCTTTTCGCTATGTTTTCTTCATGTCTTTAACTAGTGTATAATGGTTCAGAATTCATATTCTTATTCTTTAGCCATTGTTTTTGACATCCACCAAATGTTTCTTCCAAAGTCGGTGTAGAATTCATCTCTTCGGTGCTCTACATTAATGGACTTTCATCGTTCTTCGTTTCCCACCAGACCCAAAACACATCGACCATAACCGAACTACTACCTTGCTCTTGCAAACATTTCCTGTGCAAAATGCTCTGTGTTTTTTGGCATTTATGACTCCATAGCCCAATACATATGTACCCTGTTTCAATCGCCAACATTTGTATTCTATTCCGTGACAATATATCTGGCCTTGATAAATATCTTGTGAGAGATCCCTCTCTGTAAATGGGGAAGCCAACTCCCTTTCCTAAATCAGTTTTTTTGTTACCTTGGGATCCGTCTTTCTACAATCTTTTGGTGCGATTCTGAGTGCTAAAAACGAATAAATCAACATGTTATAATAAATGAAACGACAATAAGATATCTTATTGACAAATTCATTATGGTGATAACTTACAAATATGCATTAGAAAATGATACAAATTGTCATTATATTCATTTCCATTGCAAAGACCTACATATATCATGACAAAATGGTATGTTCATATAATCCATTGATAGAAATGCAAAAAAAGGCATAACATATATGAAATTGTAAAAAAATGAAATGAAAATACCTGAATGAGCTTCTCTTGGTTTCAAGAATATCTTATTCTCTACTAAATAGGGCCAACCACGTGAAGGTTGAAGCTCATATGGCCCCTCCCCCTTCTCACATCACTCTCAATTCCCCACACCCAATCTATCTAATGTAAAAATAAATGAAAGTTACATAATAGAATAAAATAGATAAGATCCATGCATAAACAATAGCAGAACAAAAAATACATGCATGAAAGGTAAATCCAAGTAATAATCTAAGATATAAATTTTCACAAATATAACTTAAATGAGAACTGATAAATAAATCATGCATGCTACTTACTGAACAACATCCAACCATGTGCCTTCACAATCTTGTCGAACATAATCCATGCCACCATCACCTATAGCTTCATCCTCCTTGCATTTTGTCCTTTCAAAATCTGCAACACTTGATAAATCTGAATACTCCAATTCATATCCATTACAATTTCTTGGTCCCTTCGGAGGGCATCTCAAAACTACACACCAGTCATTCTCTACCGGATCTTGTACATAAAATACATGTTTCACTTGTGATTCTATAATAAATGGATCATCTTGCACTCTATCCTTACTCAAGCATCTCTTCAGATTCACCATGGTGAAACCAAGTTCATCAACTTTCATTCCATTCTTCTTATGTACATCTATCCAATCACATTTGAACAATGGATACTTCACCAAATAGTATTCCAATAACATTATTTCTCGAATCACTCCATAATATGTTGTCGTTTGATGTATAGGGTTTTTATCCTTTGCACTTGATCTCATTAATGTTTGTGCATCTATGCACACACCAATATTTTGGGTGGCCCTGACATTTTCTATGCTTTTAACATGAAATATACACCCATTGATTAAGTAGACATCATACTTAGTTGCATATGTCCTTGGGCCACGTTCCAACCATTTAAGGGTATCGAAAATATTTTCTTTTTTTTCCACCTGTAAATTTTTAAATGTTGTTACAAAACCATTGAATTTCAAAATATATTAAAAGAATCTCACCTTCATCCATCATAATATTCTTGATCAATGAAGTTCAATTAAATCTAATATGAAGAACATATCATTACCTGTTTTCTTAACCAATCACTAAATTGTTGGTTGTGGAGCTTTTGTAGTAAAACTTCATCTTTTTGGGCTTCGATGTTACTATTGGAAATTTCTGTAAAGTGCATCCCATTTTCAAGTAATGTGAATAAACAATTTATGAAAATATTATGATATATTATAATAAAAAATGATTTTATAAGGATGTGCTTATTACTTACTCTATCCAAGGTTGAATTTGATCTATGTTGTGCAAAACCCATCTGTGGGCTTGTAACAAACTAGTTTTATCTAATTCAATAGAAGTTCCACTAGATAAGGCCTTCCCATATTGTCCAACCTCTCCTTCTTCATCGTTCCAAGCTTCATTTCTACTGGGCATGCTATGAATATATTCCATACCTTCAACATATCCAACACAAAATTTTATGGATTCCTCCACTGTGTAGTTTTCAGCTATGCAGCCTTTGGGTTTTTTCTTATTTTTCACGTAACTTTTGAAAACTTTCATGTTCCTAGAAAAAAACACACAATTTGTAGTGAAATTAAAAGTATGAAGAAAGAGTTGCTAGTAATGTATTATTATTATATGCACATAAAACGTTGGAATTTATGTGGATTTTCACTTAATAAAATCTCACCGACCTTTCGAAAGGGTACATCCATCGATATGCAACCAGTTCACAATAACTTAGCTCTTGCACCAAGTGTACAATAAAATGTATCATTATATCAAAGAATGAAGGGGAAAAATATTTTTTGAGTAGGCACAAAGTCTCCACAACATCATCTTGTAAGTTATCAGGATCTGTTGGATCCACTATTTTTGCACAAATTTGCCTATAAATGAAGCAAAGCCTGCAAATAGTGTTCGAACTGCTTTTGGTAGCACATGGCGCAATGCTAATGGAAGGATTTGTTGCATGAGAACATGGCAATAATGTGCTTTCATACTATGAATCTTGATATTTTTCATAGATACATTATTTCTAGGGTTTGAACTATATCCATCTGGAAATTTTAACGTGAACAAAACATGATAAAGAATCTCTTTCTCCTTTTTTGAAAGAGTGTCTGGTGCGGGTGGAAAAAATATTTTTTTCCTTTTTGTTCTGGCCACAGTGACTTCCTTATACCCAACTGTAGTAATTCATCACGAGAATTTTTCCCATCCTTTGATTTATCTTCTTTATCCAAAAGGGTTCCAAAAATACTTTCGCATACATTTTTTTTTATGTGCATTAAATCTAAAATGCGACGCACTAGGAGTTTCTACATCCAACCGTATAAAAAATCAATGAATTATAACATCAAAGAAAAACTAAATAATATATTCCAATTAAATACAATGAAATCCTTCAAGCATTGTACATTTTAGGCCTTAAGTTAATGTGTGCACATACCTCCCAATATGGTAAATTGAATAGAATTGACCTTTTCTTCCATACATCAGTCTTCGAGTTTTCACCTTTTTAAAAATTTCTCTTTCTTTTTGTACTTTTAGACTTTCCCAATTTCTCTTCCCTTCCTTCTGTTTTTGTAAAAATATCTAACACTTGTACAATTGTAGGTGCACTAAGATGCTCAGACTTCCCATTAAATGGTCCTTTTGTGAATGATACTTATGATTTATTGGAAGATATCTCCTATGTCCCATGTACACACACTTCCTACTATATTTAAGATACATTGAATATGTGTTCTTTCCACATATAGGGCATGCACAAAAACCTTTAGTCGTGCAACCATCCATATTTCCATAAGCAGGAAAGTCATGGATTACCCACATCAATATAGCCTTCATATTAAATAATGACCTTGAATGAGCATCGTATGTCCTTTCCCCTTCATCCCATGTTAGTTTTAGTTCATTTACCAATGGTTCAAAATAACATCTATGTCGTTTCCTGGTTGCTTGGGACTAGGTATTAACAATGACAACAAACAAAAGATCATTTTCATGAATAACCATGGTGGAAGGTTGTATGTCACTAGTACTACTAGCCATACATTGTGAGTACTACTCAAGCTTCCAAAAGGATTAAATCCATCCACTTCCATTGCAAGTCGTACATTGCGAGGATTGTTGGAAAAATCAAGCCATTTAGAATCTATACTTTTCCATGCTGGGCTATCAACTGGGTGGCACATTATTCCATCCTTACTTGCATTCTCATGATGCCACCTCATTTTCTGTGAAATATATGTATAGTTGTAACAAAAACATAAAGAATCATATATACATTGCAATACTTAGTAGATTAAGGAAGATGATTTTTTAGTAGGTTGGTAGTACATGAAGGTGTATGATATAATGGAATTATAAGAGTTCAAAATCATACATGTACATTCTCTTCAACCTCAGCACTATAGGGAAATACCTTAGCACTTTGGTCAGAACACCTATATGCACCTTTTTATAATGAGCATCAACCTTACATCTTGATTCACCACATGTTGGGAATTCATTTATTTTTTCATATTTACCCCAATATAAAATGCAATCATTGTGGCATGCATGTATCGTTTCATAGTCCAACCCCAATGATTTAATCAAACTTTTTGCAGCATATGTAGATTATGGAAGTGTATTTCCTCTTGGAAGCATTTCTCTTTGCAACTTCAACAACTCGTTGAAACTTGCATCAGACCATCCATTTCTCACTTTAAGGTTGTACAATTTCACAATGGATGATAGCTTAGTGAAACTAGTGCAACCTGGGTACAATGGTGCCTTGACATCTTCAAAGAAATTTAGATATTGATTGATATCATTTTGTCCTTCCATTGATTCTACTCGGTCATTTTCCCAATTCACATCTATATTTTCATTATAATATTGATAAGCATCATTCACCATTTCAACCATATGATCATCAACCATGATTGCCTCGTTATGATCGTCATTCTCAAGAACTTTAGTATCATTTGTAAGAAATGTTGAAAACTCATCATTATGATTGTCATATTGATGTCCGACTATGTGTTCATCACCATGTGTAATTTCTTGAGGCGAATCATGCATCTCTGTTGTGTGGCATTTCTTGCTCTTGTCAAATTTATAGTCTTGAGTAGGAACTCTCTCTCCATGGAAAAACCAAGTTTTATTTGAACTTATTATACCATGAATCACCAAGTGGTCTTGTACTTCCCCAAACGTCAATATTGCAACATTGCAACATTTTTTACAAGGGAATCTTGTGGTGTTATTATCCTCTGAATGCCTTTTTGAAAACCCTATTAATTCCTCAACCCTGACTTGATATTCCTTTGAATTCCTACATAGAACCAATTCACACATCACGTAAGAAAAAACCACTACAAATTACAATGAAAACATATGTTATAAAATATCATATTGAAGAATCAAATATAAAAAGTATGTTTTCAAATCTGTCCAATCCCTTTTTTTGGCCATTTGAAAATAAAACCAACCCAATTTCTTGAATTGGCTCCTCTAGAGTTGGCCTCTCAACTTCCTTCCAATATACGGTTAGGAATATTCATGTAGTACACCCATATTCTTTCCAAAATAGCCTTTAAAGGTACATGACAACCATATATTACACCATACAAGTTTCCACCTTATAATAACCAAATCCAAACATCAATTACATAATATTTTGGTTTTATATTAAATCCAATATATTTAAGATTTTAACCCATTAATATAACTCTGAAGATAAAAAAAAATTGTGAAATCTGGTGGGCCCCTCCCCATTGGATATTGCTCTTGAATATTGGAGGTACAAAGGTCACTTTTAGGGAGAGCGATGGTTTATAAGGCTAATCAGCTTGACATTAACAGTCTGTTAATAGTCCCACCACCCTGCAAATCTGACGTCTGCCAAGCACAAGTCAGCTGGATACAACTGCAACCTCCAAAAGTGTTGACTGTCACCACCAGGTACTCGTTCATTGTTTATCAACCCTTTCGATAGTTCCTCCATGGCCTCATTTGTAAAAATCATTCACCTTCCTGAGGAGATCATCTACGATTGACTTTACTACGCTTATGATCCTCGTTTGTTGTTGTCTAGTTTCAGTGATGCCCAGAATGATTTGTTCTCAGCTTCTGGAGACCAGTTGAAACTGTTTGTAAATGTAAATTCATCCTTAATAGGGTTCATATTAGAACAATTTCTCAATTTCCCAACTATTGCCCAAAGGGTAGCCTCCAATTATTCCCCCATGGGGAAGGCCATATTAGATGATACCCACTCCCATGTAGTTTGCAAAATTACACCAGAAGCTATCAAGGCTGCCCTCGGTCTCTCCGAAGACCAATGTTAGGCCCTGATCCCCTTCACCGAATCAGAGGTTCTACAGGTGTTCAGGAAAGCCAACCTAGAATCCAAGAATAAATTGTTCCAGACCATTTTGAACACCACAACTCCCTCAGAGACCCTTATCACCCCACTCTCCTCCAAATTGTTCATAAATCCTATCGTATTAGCCATCTCCCTCTTGAGTCAAATCCTATGTATTGATAGCGATAATATGGTCTTTGAAGTAATGCTAGGAATTCTCCTTTAGCTGAGTCAATCCTTAGCAGGAATTAAGTTCAATGAATTCTTGGTCGAAGAAATTCATTCTCAGCTTGAGAAGTTTGGTTTGGATAAGCACTTTAGATACCAAGTGTATCTATTTTCCATCATAGTCATATCCAGCCGGCAGACCCTTGAGGTCATGGATCCAGAGGTGTTCAAAGACTGGCCCCGATTTTTCCAGAAGTTACAGTATTGGTTTTACACCCTACTCATTGAAATAATTGTCCTCAACATCTGTAGACTATTCGACCCTAAAGAGAAGAGGATATCAAAAGACATGAAGGCTGCCTTGCAGCAAGATAGTATTGTAGATTGGTTCCTGATGCCGAGGCATTCCGTTATTAGGGTATATGGTTTTTCTACTACCCCTTTCATGCTACCAGTTTACCTAAATCCCTCAATATTTGCACTAGAACTAATCAGGAAGAGGATTTATGCTGATGAGGAGAATTTTACTATGCACAGGAAGGACTCTTGGATCAAATACCCTATTAATTTCGGGCCCTTCGTTGTGAAGAATCTAGCAGCGTTACCAAAGGTGGAGAAAGTTTTGAATGCCATGAAGTTTGCAGTGAATCATGCACAGAATTACGATCGTAAGGGGATCATTTCCCAGAGGAGGGTCCAGGTGCAAAGGTCAGCCTTTATTCACTCCATGATCCCCGACTTGTCACAGGAGGGACCTATGATTTTGATTGGACTCTTGCAGAGAAAATTCAGGCTCCTAAAGAAGTGCAAGGTATGGTCCCAGCTACTCCCTTGCCCCTAAACAGTGATGATTGTAGCACAAGGTCTCAGACAGAGGTGGAGGATATGGAATGTGATGAACAAACCCCTAGCAAGAAGCCTAGGATAGACATAGAGGAGGACGTAATCAACCTGGAGTAGGAGTTTAATTTATAATCTGATTCCCTCAAAACAATGATAGAGGAGGAGCTTGATTCAGTAAACCCTATCGGGGGAAAGGTTGCAAATTAGATGGTGATAATGTAGCAACTAGTGGTTGTAAAGCCATCCACTACACACTTAGAGAGAAAGAACCAAAGAACCACACAATCAATGAACAAAGGGAGTGAGGAGTCTCTACTCAATTATCAGAAGTATTCTTTTTCCTTTGTTGTTGAAGGGAAATTTAATATTGAAAAGAAAATGTTGACCACCTATGGGCAGCTCAAAGAGAAATCCAAGGCTGAGACTTAGAAGTAGTCCAAGGAGCTAAGCAAGCTATCAGGCAGCAAAGTCTCTTTCACTACTTCCAGGAATCTTACAACAAACTCCTTGAACCTATCCATTGCTAATGAGGAAGGAGTTTCAGAGGTCGAGTTAAAGATGGATCAGTTCTCAATCCCATATAAGATTGTTTTCCATAAGGGAGTTAGAGATCTCATCTATGTTGATCTTACTAAGGAGGCATTATCCCATCTCAAGCCCCAACAAAGGGTGGTTAAATTGGAGACCCAATTGAAGTAGGAAAAAGAAACAAACAGGAATGGAACCTGCAGGTGAAACTCCTGACTAACCAAGTGGTAGACCCAATAGCACATGATGCTTTACAACATCCCCTTGCATCTAAGCAGCCAGTGTCAATAGAGTAGGCTATTTTACCAGCTAAGCCGGTGGCCAAGATACAGGCTTACAAAAAGAAAAGAAAGACACCTATGAAAATCATCCAGCTACCTCCTCAGACCTTATAAGGGGATATTGAGGCACTGTAGCATGCATTTTTGGATCTAAAAGGCCGCCTTGATGTGATGCAGGCTGACAAGTGCACATGGGAAGATCCAAAGAAGAGAAGCAAAAGATGCAGAAGAGAATTGATGAATTAAATGACTATAGCGCCCCTAATGACATATTACCCACTACTCTGGAGATCAAAGATATGTCTGAAATTTCCCTGAAGGACTTGGAAATCACTCAATTGAAGGAGTCCAATCAAGAGGTCAAGGATAAGATCACTGCTAAGGAAACTGAAGACTCTGCTGAAGATATCAAGACACTGAAAGAGAAAGTAAGAAGGTATGAGGAAAGGGTCATAGGATGAATTCCCCTGCAAGGGGCCAAACATTTTCTCTGGGATGCAGTGATAAAGGAGATGCCCTCATTAGAAAATCATTTGTTCATGGTGGATGAGCATAAATAGGATGCTATGGATGAAAGCAGAAGATGTAAATCCCTACAATAAAGTCTAGCACAAAGTCCTAGGGAGGAGGCCCAGAAGGCAATTGTTTTTTTGAACTCAGCCTTTGGGGAAGAACTAATTGCCCTGGGGATTACTAATATGATATTAGTTCTTGTGGCACAAGGAGGATGAACACAAAGCACAACATGTTGCAGAATGAACTTACCAGGATTAACATTATTTAGCAAGGGGTAGAAAATTTCAACAAATTGTTCTAGCCCCTGTTTCAGGAAGGGTTGCCTGATTTTTGGGGTCTAGAGGGGAATTTGATCCCTTAGAGAAAATATGTTGAACTGATGCAGGAGGAAAGACTAAACCATGCAAAGTTTGAGGGTATGAATGGTGGGATAAAGGGACAGGTAATCATCGATAAACTCAGTGAGGACTTTGAGCTTCTGGCAACACTCATGACTGTCAAATCAAATCTCCCTGCTATTGGCCATAGCCCCCTTATTGACCTGGATGTTATCCTAAAGGATCTATTTAAGATGTCCACCCCTATAGATCAGCAATGGAAAGATATACATAGAGTGAGCAATCATCAGCCTGGAAGAGCCACAAGCAGTTGATCCAGTTGTAGTCTATTAAAAATATGCTCGGAGTTGTCATTTTCATCAAGCAAGCCAGAAATCCCTAGATGTCAATATTTCCCTTTTTAATTGGTCACACGCAGCACCACGTTCTTTCCCGAAATATTTTGTGGGCACGACGCATCTACCACATTAGAGTTTGTTATGATTTAGGATGTACTTTAGGGTTTGATTCCCGCAATGTAACTAATTTTGATGCCCTGTTTTGAGATACGTCTTGGGGGTAAATTGCACTATAAATGTAACCTCTACGAAGGAGGAAGGGTTCGATTTTCATTTTTGAAGCCTCTGTGCTTGGATTGTAGCTCTGTAAACTTTCTTGGAAGTGTTAATGAAAAGTGTTTTTTTGAGTTTCTGAGATTCATCACAGTGTTCATAGTCAATTTGTGTTTCCTATTTGCGTCATTTTCATATGTGTAAATTATGCTAATGCTTTCTAGAGAAAACCATGACCTGTCTTGAGCTTGCTAAGGGATGTTGTGACATGTCTTAATCCTGATAGGACTGTCGCGATTGGCTGAAAGTGCCTTGAGGACTGTTAAGGGTCCCAAGCCTGTGTATGAAGGTACCATGACCTACTGTGGGTTACTAAGGGTGTCGTGAGGGTGTGTAATTTTGTTGGAAGCATAATTGTGTACTGCTTGACTAGGCCACCATATTCTAGTATGGATGGAAGTCTCTGTGAGGTCTAGTATGTGGGTCGCTACCCTTTATTGGACTAGTTATGCAACTAATGAAACCCCTGAGTTGATGCCTCTCATCGATGTGTTGGATACCAAGCTAGGAGAAAAGGTCACAGAGGTCAGAAAGAATGGAGCCTACTCCTAGTTGAGGCCTGATGGAAAAACACAAGTAACCATTGAGTACAAAAATTAGAGTGGTGCATGCTTCCTCTACGCATTCACACAATTCGCATCTCCACTCAACATGATGAGACAGTGACCAATGAACAAGATTTATCTAAAGGAAGTGAGAGGGTTCAATTTTTATACAAGGGGGATATGGATTGAATAGTAAACTATAATGACCCCCATCATATCCTGCTGATGTTTTTGGCTTATTTGCTTATGTAATTTGGTTAAGGAATTTTGTAAAAACACTTGTAAAAAATACCACTGAGCTATGCCAAATAGTCTTAGTTGGTTTTTGTATTCAATGTACTGGTGAGATGTTGATGTAGGAGGATAGGCTCAAGAGGGTGAATTCATTCATGACTTCACAAGGTCAATGGAAGTCTTAAGAGACCTAGGGTCTCATACATTTGTAATTTCCTTTATTTTGTAAAAACTGAATAAAATGGATAAGGAATCTAGATCCTTTTCCACATGTAATAACTAGGATTGAGTTAGTTGTGATTCATAGGGTTGGAAGAGATCAATAAGGACTGTACTCCTTTATTTTAGGATCTGGAAACATAATCCTCTTGTATTTTAATCAATTTGAGTTATTTTCTTAGTAGCTTAGTTAGCTTACAGAGCTTGTTGGATCGCAGAAGCTTAGGTTAGCTCACAGAGCTTAGGATAGGTCATATAGGTTTGAGGATAGCTCAAAGAATATTTGATTATCTCATAGAGCTTGAGAGGGAGAGTAATTCCACATAGCGTGAATGGAGGAATGAGAGGTGAACAAAATAGTGAGCGAGGAGTGAACAAGTAGAATTCTCTGTGTGTATTTGAATTTCTGATGAATTGAATAAAGAAGAGAGGATTAGACTCTGCGTGTGGTTTTGATGGATTTCATGTCTTCATATAGTTCTATAGAAATATGAATTCATCCCGCATTCACTCCATATAACCCTGTATATAAAATCTATGGCTTAGGATTTCCATATTTTTCAAATTGCAGAGAAGAATTGATCTTGTCAGTGATCAATTAAGTGAAGCTTTGTAGAGGCCGGTTAAACCTTAACCAGTTGCTCAAATAAAACAATATCATAGAGTGGGGATCAATCGTGGGGAAGATCGACGATTTATAGTAATATCGTGGAGAGAAGTTGCAAGCTTTGAAAAACTTTTCATGTGTGCGATATTCTATGGAATGCGCTTAATAAATTTTGGAATCCACTGTTGATTTGGTGGGGACACTGATAAAATGATTAGAAATCCATTTCATTGCATGAAAAAGTAAGTTGTACGAACACTCAAGCTAGCCGCAAAATTGATATATCAACGATTGAGATCGACAGTGGGGAAGAAGCATTGTGCAGAAACTCTTTGTTTGGAAGTGTCGAAAGTCTAAAAGTTGACTTCTGATTCCCACCTTCCAGAAAGAATTCCGCTGTGGAAGGGAACATGGAGAAACCTAGAATTATATTGTGGAAGAAAGTTAGATAGTGTGGAAAGTTGTTTAACACAGAAAGATTGTTTCGGATCTCAAGGGTTTTGAAGTCTGTACACAAATCAGCGCCATCGTATGTGTAAATTGACTATAATATTCAGATCTTGATTTTTGTAGTGCTAACAGTGAACAGTAAATGCAATAGAGATTGTTTTACATAAATAACAAGGAAAATAAACCCTAAATATCATATTCTTATAACTTTGAGTTTGCAAAGACTGTAACAGTAGTTCTAAGGTGGACAAGCAAATCTGAAATTAGTTTAACTCTAACCTGTAGCTTCCTGTGCCTGCACAATGATTTATGGAAGTGAGATTTGGTGTCTCGGTTTTTCTTTGGTGTCTTCCATGCCCTACCAGCTCCTCAAAACAACCCAAATCATCTTTTTCTTGTTACTATGTTGTAGTGCCCTTCTTCACTACCCATAAACGTTATGCACAGTCGTAACAAGAAGGAAGACTAAAATGAGATTACCCAACAAAGATGTAGTAGATTCTTATAGGTGTCAATATGGATTACAGCTCCGTTTTTAATTGTAACAACCCTTTATATTGTCCCAGATCAGCTATGTGGATCACTGTAGATGTGGAACTATAAATCGTCCTCACAAACAAGACGGTGTCCTCTCCAACAGAAAGTAAATCATCCTCACAAACAAGACTATGTCCTCTCCAGATGATGTCATGGCCCACGTAGTCCAAACTCAGCCAACAAATGAAGAATACAGCCTCCATAAGATGAAATCGATCCCTTTGTTACTCCTTTTTTTTCAAAAACATAAAAACCAAAAAAGACGAAAAAGAGAATATGCATGAATCTATAGCATCTTATATCTAGATGGACCTGAAAAAATTGTTGTATGTATAACCACGACATGCCTAAAATCCTAGGTATAATATAATATTTTTACTTGTTATACTCATAGAAAGACCCCCTTGGGCTAAACCTTATTATAGAATATGGTATGGGGATGGCGCTAGGGAGTCCTAGTTTCTTATATTCTTATTTTAATTATTGCATAAGTGTTTCTAGCTTCTATTCTATTGCTTGTCAAGGATATTTATAACTTACATCATAGGGAGGCTCTATGGGTTAAATATAAATATCTTTCTAATGTGGAGACATCCCAACATGTATACTAACTAATATATGTTGTTAGTATGATAGGAGATGAAGATGTTAAATTTGTCACCACCATTTTAACATATCAATGTATTTTTAGGAGTTAGAAATGGCTTCGATCACCTCATTTAATGGCTTGGAAGGTATGGGAAACTTCATTTCATTTAGTTCTCAAGAAATGTCACTTGGGAGTGATTAAATTAGTCAAAGTTGTAGTACAATGGCCATAACATTATTAGAGATCACTTAGTTCAATAATTTCATATGCACCTATTGTTGACTCCCTAATGACCTAATTAAATAGAAATTATGATGCAGGCATCTGTAAAAACTACTACACTTCCACCACTAAAATGGTTCATTGAACAATGCAAATACATAAATGAGGTGAAGGCTATATATTGGCATCGCATGATTAAATGTAACACCATCTATCTCTTCTCATTATTCTAATATCCCTGGTTACCTATTTGATATGTCGATTAAGAAATTATATTTGTAAGGCATACCACCATAGAAATTTTAGCTCATATGATTTCCATAAGAAGAGAGATCATAAATCCAACCAAGAAAAAAACAAGAAATAATTGTTTGAAAGAATATGATAGATCTCTTAGTAAGGAAAGAAACAATAATGAGTCATATCATGCCAGTAGTTACAAATAGCAGATAAAAGAGAAAATATATCGTGTAGAATCATAAGAGAGTCTATGGAAATTGACTAATTTAGTACAATGATTTTATCCTTATGGTATCCTTACTTATTGACATGGGAACTTGAATGATATATAAGTAATTTGATCAAGTAACCAGTAAATCCACCTAGGTAATGCAGTAGATATCGACTAGAAATAATACTATGTTTGGATAAGACAATCATTTTTAGTTAGGGATGATGGTTAAGGGAATACTTAAGGATAGATTAGATGAAATTTGGATCTATATAACCATCTTTTTCTCTGATCTAGCTACAAGTTTGTCGTGGTTCACTAATTCATATAACAAGTGTTGTAGGAATTAGAAAGGTGTCCTTTCCATCATTAACACCTACAATACTAGGTATAATATACCTATAATTTGTTTGATAATTATAAAGAGATGGAGGGTTGACATTCTAGGTTAAACATTATACTTATAAGAAGATGGGGGCCACATCATATTCATATAATCCATCAAGCAAGTTATCCGATTGTCATTAGGAGAACTATTTCAATGGTATTAATACTGGTCTAAAATACAAAGGTTAATGGTTCAAATTCCTTTTATTTTTATAAGAATTGCATATGGTTAATGGAAAAGGTTATATAAAAATTATTAATATTTGAAAGGATTATATAGGTTCTTGTAGGTTTTCTCCAGGTAGGACCTTAACCAATGTATTAATGAATTTTCAAACTTATAGAGAGCATATATATTAAATTCAACATCGTATATCTCTTCTCCTAATTATTCTAATATCCACCATTACCTAATTGATATGTCAATTAAGAAAGTAGATTTGTAAGGAATACCACCATAGAAATTTTATCTCATATGATCTCCATAAGAAGAGAGATCATAAATTCAACCAAGAAAATATAGTTTGAATGCATATGATAGACCTCTTTGTAAGGCAAGAAAAAATAATGAGTCATATCATGATGTCAGTAGTTACAAACAGCAGATCAAAGAGAAAATATATATCTTGTGTAGAATCATAAGAGAGTCTACGAAAATAGACTAATTTAATACAATTATTTTATCCTTGTGGTATCCTTACTTATTGGCATGGTACCTCGAATGATATATAAGTAATTTGATCAAGCAACCGGTAAATCCACCTACGTATAAATGCAAGCAGTAGATACCAACTAGAAATAATACTATGTTTGGATATTGTAACCTCAACATCTAACCTTAGATGAAATTAATGACATCCCTTATGTGGTAAGCTAAAATTGACTACTATTGCACTTGAATACAATGTAACAAACGCACTGCTCCCATCCTTCTACAAATAAACATCACAATCAATGCATTATAAGCCATGGTTATTACATTATTTAACTTCATGTCATCCACCACAATAGGCTAATATACATGGTCGATTTCATGGTATACCCTCTCAACCTCCTTATTTGTATCAAGTAATTTTCCTTGTGAAATCCATTCCTAAAAGGATTATTAATGTAAGTATGAATTTTTGGTTGATCACAACCATTTTCCTTCATATGCTCCACTAGTGCAAGATAAACGACAACTTTGCCTCCTTTGCAATGTCCATTATTCAAGGTAGTATATGTTACTTATTTGGTGTCAATCATTTTCAATTAGGGATGATGGTTAAGGGAATACTTAAGGATAGATTAGATGAAATTTTGGATCTATATATTCATCTTTTTATCTGATCTAGCTACAAGATTTTCATGGTTCACTAATTCATATAACAAGTGTTGTAGGAATTAGAAAGGTGTCCTTTCCCTCATTAACACCTACATTACTAGGTATAATATACATATAATTTGTTTGATAATTATAAAGAGATTAAGGGTTGACATTGTAGGTTAAAATTTATACTTATAAGGTGATGGGGGTCACATCATATTCATATGGTCCATCAAACAAGTTATCATATTATCATTAGGAGAATAGTTTCAATGGTATAATGCAGGTTTGAAATACATAGGTTATTAATGTCGGTTCAAATTCCTTTTATCTTTATAAGAATTGAATATGGTTGGAAGAGGTTATAATGATAAAAATTCTAAATATTTAAAAGGATTATATAGGTTATCTTGTAGGTTTTCTCCAGGTAGGACCTTAACCAATGTATTAATGAATTGTCAAACTTATGGAGAGCATATAGATTATATGTAACACTGTATATTTCAACTCATAATTATTCTAATATCCATCGTTTCCTAATTGATATGTCAATTTAGTACAATTATTTGATCCTTATGGTATCCTTACTTATTGACATGGGATCTTGAATGATATATAAGTAATTTCATTAAGTAACCGGTAAATCCACCTACATATAAATGCATGCAGTAGATACCCACTAGAAATAATACTATGTTTGGATATTGTAACCTCAACATCTAACCTCAGATGAAATTAATGACATCCCTTATGTGGTAAGATAAAATTGATTACTAGTGCACTTGAATACATTGAAACAAACTCATTTCCCGCATCCTTCTACAAATAAACATCACAATCAATGCATTATAAGCCATGGTTATTACATTATTTAACTTCATCTCATCCACCACAATAGGCTAATATACATGGTCGATTTCATGGTATACCCTCTCAACCTCCTTATTTGTTTCAAGTCATTTTCCTTGTGAAATCCATTCATCAAAGTATTATTAATTCAAGTATGAATATTTGGTTGATCACAACCATTTTCCTTCATATGCTCCACTACTGCAAGATAAATGACAACTTTGACTCCTTTGCAATGCCTATTATTCAAGGTAGTATATGTTACTTTATTTGGTGTCAATCATTTTCAGTTAGGGATGATGGTTAAGGGAATAATTAAGGATAGATTAGATGAAATTTTCGATCTATATAGCCATCTTTTTATCTGATCTAGATACAAGATTTATATGGTTCACTAATTCATATAGCAAGTGTTGACACCTACAATACTAGGTATATACCTATAATTTGTTTGATAATTATAAAGAGATGGAGGGTTGACATTGTATGTTAAAAAGTATACTTATAAGGAGATGGGGGTCACATCATATTCATATGGTCCATCAAGCAAGTTATCAGATTTTCATTAAGAGAATAGTTTCAATGGTATAATATTGGTCTAAAAAGCATAGGTTAATGGTTCAAATTCCTTTTATCTTTATAAGAATTTCATATGGTTGGAAGAGGTAATGATAAAAATTATGAATATTTAAAAGGATTATATAGGTTCTTGTAGGTTTTCTCTAGGTAGGACCTTAACCAATGTATTAATGAATTGTCAAACTTATGGAGATCATATAGATTATATGTAACACTGTATATTTCTACTCATAATTATTCTAATATCCCTCGATACCTAATTGATATGTCAATTTAGTACAATTATTTGATCCTTATGGTATCCTTACTTATTGACATGGGACCTTGAATGATATATAAGTAATTTGATCAAGTAACCGATAAATCCACCTACATATAAATGCATGCAGTAGATACCGACTAGAAATAATACTATGTTTGGATGTTGTAACCTCAACATCTAACCTCAGATGAAATTAATGACATCCCTTATGTGGTAAGCTAAAATTGATTACTAGTGCACTTGAATACATCGAAACAAACTCACTGCCCCCATCCTTCTACAAATAAACATCATAATCAATGCATTATAAGCCATGATTATTACATTATTTAACTTCATGTCATCCACCACAATAGGCTAATATACATGGTCGATTTCATGGTATACCCTCTCAACCTCCTTATTTGTATCAAGTCATTTTCCTTGTGAAATCCATTCATCAAAGGATTATTAATGTTAGTATGAATATTTGGTTGATCACAACCATTTTCCTTCATATGCTCCACTAGAGCAAGATAAATGACAACTTTTCCTCCTTTGAAATGTCCATTTTTCAAGGTAGTATATGTTACTTCATTTGGTGTCAATCATTTTCAGTTAGGGATGATGGTTAAGGGAATACTTAAGGATAGATTAGATGAAATTTTGGATCTATATAGCCATCTTCTTATCTGATCTAGCTACAAGATTGTCATGGTTCACTAATTCATATAACAAGTGTTGACACCTACAATACTAGGTATATACCTATAATTTGTTTGATAATTATAAAGATATGGAGGGTTGACATTGTATGTTAAAAATTATACTTATAAGGAGATGGGGGTCACATCATATTCATATGGTCCATCATGCAAGTTATCATATTTTCATTAGGAGAATAGTTTCAATGGTATAATACTGGTCTAAAAAACATAGGTTAATGGTTCAAATTCCTTTTATCTTTATAAGAATTGAATATGGTTGGAAGAGGTAATGATAAAAAATATTAATATTTAAAAGGATTATATAGCTTCTTGTAGGTTTTCTCCAGGTAGGACCTTAACCAATGTATTAATGAATTGTCGAACTTATGGAGAGCATATAGATTAAATGTAACACTATATATCTCTTCTCATAATTATTCTAATGTCCCTAGGTATAAATGCAGTAGATACATACTAGAAATAATAATATGTTTGGATGTAACCTCAACATCTAACCTCATATGAAAATGAAATCCCTTATGTGGTAATCTAAAATTGATTATTAGTGCACTTGAATCTATTGAAACAAACTCATTGTCCCCATCCTCCTAAAAATAAACCTCACATTAAATGCCTTAGAATCCATGCTTATTACATTATTTAACTTCATGTCATCCACCACAATAGGCTAATATTGCATTTCCTTTTGATGCATTTCTTTGGTTCCCAGCTACATGACTCCTAATACGAGGGTTGTTCCCCTTTTCATTGAAAACTTGGTTGTTTTTTCTATCTATACCATAAAAATGAAATTAAATTTACCAAAAAAAAACAAAAAAAACGTAATTAAAAAAAAAAGAGAAATGGGACCCCTAACATAACGTTTCACATTTTATCTCCCATGAATAGTTTTGCCGGGAAAGGGCGGCGTTTTATTTTTACATAGGCAAGCATTTACTTGCTTTGATTCTGGTATTCAACACCACGAAAGATTAAGCTAAGTTGTTGGGATATATTGAGGTGAATTGCATGAGGCGTAAATTAAGTTTCACTGCATTTGTGTTCTGCGTTCTGTGTTATTGCAGGTAATTTATCAATGCTTTCGTGAAAACAACATAAAACCTAAAAACAACAAACACTGAAACATTATGTGGTTTCTTTATTGACAGAGATCAAAATAGTGGTTCCTCTGCTACAAATTTTGAAGTGTAATACGCATTTTGTACAAAATTTTATCATATGCTTAGTAAGTGTAATACGCATTTTGTGGTTTCTTTATTGACAGAAATCAAAATAGTGGTTCCTATGCTACACAATTTTAAAAATTCTATAAAAATTTTGGTTTCCTCTAGGGCTGAACATGGATTTTAGTGGCTCTTCCTCTAGGGATGACCATGGATTGACAGAAATCAAAATAGTGGTTCCTATGCTACAAATTTTTAAAAATATATAAAAAAATTTTGGTTTCCTCTACGACTGAGTCGTGGATTGTTTGACATTCATTTAGCTGGGTTGTGATTGTTTTGTGAGCACTAGAGTTGGACTGCACTTTCCCACTGCTTCAAGACCGTTACCGTGTTCATATTTGGGTCTTCCTGCGTAAACCTTGTCCTGCTTGCAGCCTCTAAGGCTAAAGGGTCTTCACAATTGGAGACTGAGTTATCTTGTTGGATACTGTACGTGTCTAACCTAAACCTACAACACTCTAACCCTCTCTCTCTCTCTCTCAAGTTATGACATCTATTCCTTTTAGAAGATAGTCCTTACAGATAGTCTTCCCTTTTACTTTTGAAACTTGTTAGATAGATTAATCGTTTAAACAACTTTTAGTTAAGAATTGAGTGATGATAGACATTACTTTTTTGGTTAATTATGCAGGCTTTGTACAAGAGGAGACATGGAGGTAAGTGATTGTTTGTGATTGGATTATATCATTATTTTTATTTAACTTAATTTGTTTTTTTAACAGAAACAATTAGGTTTTATATTAATAAAATTGTGGCTAAGCCACCCAAGAGGTTACATCTGTGAGTTCTTAGAAAAAAACAAAATTCCCCATCACAGCAAATGGGAATACTACTTTTATTTAATTTAAATTGTTAGAACATATTACTTTGTACTTTAATAACAATCTAATAGGCTATGGCTAATCAATACTGTAATCATTTTTTTAAAAATAGGCAAAGCATGTTATGACACAAAATAATAAAAAAACTGATTATGAAAATTTCAAAAAGAATACATCAAAATGATCAAATGGGAAAGAAAGGGACATGCATCTCAAAAGGTAAATATTTAGAAATAGAACAATGTATTTCCTTATGTAGTTATATAATGCTTATTTTTATTGTATGATAATGTTAGGCATATGTTTAATAAAATTCTTGGATACATCTACAAAGAAGAGGAAAATACAAACAATAGCAAAGAAGATTAGTACACCTTATATGCCTTTGAATGACTTTACTAGTCCTAACAAAGAAGAAAATGACAAAGATACATTTTCCTCTTTTAAGGAGGAGGAGCAACATGAACAAGGTAAGCCCATTAATTCAGATTTGTCTAGTTTCTTATAACTATAAATCTTATGATTAAGAAATCCATAACACCTTTATGTGCCCTTCTTTTATAAAAGATGTTCACAAACAACCATGCCATATGGATAACAGTGTAGAAGGGGAAGATCGCTCGACACAAAAGAGGCAAAGCAACATGAAGAACAAGGTAAGGTCATTAATGTATAATTTTGTATTTCTTCATAAATGAAATTTTATGACTTAGAAATCCATAACACCTTTACGTGCCCTTCTTTTATAGAAGATGTTCACAAAGAACAATGCCAACAAGATATTAGTATACATGGTGAAGATCCCTCTACACAAGCATCGACAGAGAAAGCCAAGAAGAATGGTAGAGGAGCAACTAAATGTGCAGAAATCAATAACTTGGAGGAAAAGATCGAAATTCATATCAATGAAAGGAACCAACCAATTGGTCCAAACTCCGTGAAGCTATCTTCATTACTAGGTGTGCTCGCAAGGGAAATGGTTCGAATCAATTATTCTGATTGGAGGAAGGTTTCATATCAATTAAAGGAGGACTTGTGGAACATTATTAATGTTAGTATTAGACATTACATATATTTGTTTTCAACATTTATATTTTTGGATGATTTCGAAGTTTATTTTCAAACCATTTATGGGATCTAAAAATGCAATTCTTGTATGTTGTAGGAAAAATTCACAATCCCTTCAATCCTTAGAGAATATTGTATAAAATCCATTGGCCATAAGGAAAAAGGTCATAGATATCAGTTGACCAAAAAATATTGTGACCCTTATGATTCAACGAAGGAAAGATTAAAAAATGGTCCTCCAATTAGGATAATTGAGACAGTGTGGAGAGAATTCATCCTATCGTGAACCACCACTGGATTACTGGTAAGCAAAAAGTTCACATATTATATAATATGGTTCTTTAGAATGTCTATTGGCTTGTAATGTTGACTTATATATGTTATTTTCAATTGATTTCTAGTATATAAGGAAAAAAACAAGGAAAATAGAGAAAAGGAGAGGGACTTGCACACCTCTGGACGTCGAGGTTATCAACGGGACGAAGATAATATGGTATGCAATTGTGATGATATTTTATCCGATATGAGAAATATTAGCATATTTTAGTTTGATTGTAATGTCACAACTTAACCATATTATTTTACTTGTTGCAACAAGAAAAAATATATAGCCTCTAATGATACAACTACAAGCATTACTAGGGAAGACTTATGGAAGAAGTGCCATCAAAAGAAGGATGGCACACCAATCACACCAGCTATAGGAGAAACAATAGTATGTTCTCAACCTTTTAATTTAGATATTGATTAAAATTTCATTTTACATGTTGGAAATGTTTTCTTCTATGATATTATTTAATTGTATGTCAATGTTAGCAAAAAATTGAACAAGCATAAGTAGAAGTTGCATCTCAAGACTTTGCAGCTAGGGATGATGCCCTTTCCAAGGTACTAGGGGTTGATGCAAGAGGACGATGTCATGGCATTGGCTTAGGATTTACGCCAACTAAATTGTTTGGCAAAATTCCATACAAGGAGGCGCTAGCTGTAAGCCAAGCTATAGTGAAAGAAAAAACAAAGGAAATCTCCTCTTTGAAAACAACAATAACTGAACTATTGAAAATAGTAGAAGATATGGAGAGAGAACATGTGGTCAACAAAGAAAGTGTTAGTGTCCAATTCTTTACTCTTGTCTAAGTATACATATTTTCACAGTAATGATCTGAAGGCTAATATCTGATTGCTTAAATAAACAGTGTCCTACGATACAAATGCGCATGCTGAAATCACACTTGTGGTGGAGGTTAGTTGTTTAATTATTATTTTAAATAATATTTTTTCATCTTTTGAATATATATATTCAGGTAAGATTGTAATTATTTAATATAGGATCATTAATGTTTAAATTCTTATTTCCATGCATCTTACTTTGTCTCATTTATTTGCAGGGTCAAAATAATGCTAATGAGTTGACACCAAGTTCCCAATTGGGGCTGGAAGGAAAGAAATGCTTTCTCATTGAATTGAACTCAAGGGTTAAAGTTGCAAGGGCGACAATACATAAGGCTGACCCAAATGCAATGGTACATTGTGTCCCTGTTGGAAAAGGCTATTATATTGTGAATCCAACAGAAATTTTAGATCCTCTATTTGAAAATATAGCTCTGCCACATCCTAGTATCGCATTATGTAATCTATCATATGCTTTGTTGAGCTTCATTCCTTGGCATAAGAATGACATTGAACTATGTAACTAGTGCTTATACTGTGTGACTGGTGATTTCAGTGATGTTGTATCAACTGAGAATAGTTGATTTATTGAATATTTATACTTAGATCAAGACATAGTTTATAATTTTTTTGTATTTCGAGATTAATATTTACATTTAATTAAAAATTTTGGCACAAGTTGCAATTATATGCCATGGGCACAATTTCCAATTTTGCAATACATCACTATTATATAATATTCGTTGCATGTGAAATGAGATGTTGTGTTGTGAATATGTGGAATGAGCAGTCTGTATATCATATTTTCATCAAGTTTTTTTTTTTTGTAAATTAGTTTATCCTTCTATTGCCTTCTATTCCAAAAAAGAAACATTTACAGAAAAAACCGCATTAATATAATTTATTTTTCACATTGTAGCAAGAATAAGAAAATGACCAAAATTAAATATTTAAAGGAATAATCTTGCATCCAGAAACAAATTAATATGCAATGATTAACAATAATAGTAAGTTAATTTCTTAAATCAATTGAGGCCAGGACCTTTTATGTTGTACAAAACAACCAATCTACAAATCATTTTGAATTTGAAAATCAAAACTAAATTTAAATACAGACTACTCAATTTGCACATTGAAGTCACCATGTTTTTTTTTTGTAAGTTAAGGAACTATTCTATTGAAAAACATTGGTAGTGTTACAAATAAAGTTACATTTCAGAGACACATTCCTGCTCAAAGAGACAAGCAGGTAGATCAGTTCAAAAGAGATTTTCAGACCCTCCCTTTGTGAGGGAAAACAGGTCCATAGAAATAAGGAGAGTATCCTTATACATAAAGACATAATAATTCCTAAAATGAAAAAAGTGACAGACAAAGATTCTAACTTTGATAAGCCCACAATATTTCTGACAAAGAACAAAAGAAGCCATTAACAAAAACCTGATTAAGGCTTATGGAAAGGCTCCTCAATGATAGGGAATCCAAATCCAGTGGAAACCGGCTCACTTGGGTCATCCTTAGCATCAGAGGTGTCATCTCTGGAAGAGTCCACGTCTTCACTACTGGAGGAATCGTTGTCTTCGCCGCTACCTGCAGGGGGTTGTTTAACTGGGATAGGGCCAGTCTTCCTTTCTAGTGCAGGACTAGGAGTGCATTTACCAGTAGAGAGGGATTTTAATCGGCTTAGATGGGGGGGAGGAGGAGGCTCGTATTCCATAGGTACTGCGAGGGAAATGGTGGAGGTAGAGGGTGCAGAGGTTGAAATAGGGGGAGATGTGGGGACGTCAGGAGTAGGAGGTGCAAGTGCAAGAAGATGCGAGTGGAAGTGAAGAATGAGCCGAATCAGGAGTTTTTTTTATCACCCAATAATTTCTTTGTCGCTCCAGAGTGCGACCAGCTACGTTGAGGGCACTAGAAAATTCAATTTCCCAATCATTAACCATGAGGCGCACAACTTCAGGGATCTCGACATCGAAACCATCAACACTAGCCTGAGTACTGAGCTGAATTGGGTGATCATACTAAGTTCCTCTCCCCATACGAACACAACGATGGATACCTCGTTGTCTACGGCACATGGATGGATGACAAAGGGTGATAGTGAGCACAGAGACATGGACTGAGTTGCAGAGGGCTAAGTGACCAGGACAAAGCTAAGAACAGATTTATGAGAATGCAGAGAGCGTGGAGAGCAATTAGCTGAAATGACAAGGGATCCTGGGAATTAAACTGTTGGCACATCGTCCCAAGAACCAAGGATATTCATTACGTTTGTCCTGCATCAAGGTGACAGATGCGTCCCTTCGAGCATCCAGGAGATGTCAACATCGAAGAGATGTGTTAATACGCGCAGCCATTGAGTGGGTGATTCCAAGGTGACATCATGCTGATGATAGGTTAGCCCCGTCATCTGCCTTTGTATCCTTGATGGCACTGCTTTCACCTGCATCCAGGTATTGAAGTCACCATGTCTATATCTCATTACCTTTCTGTCTGTTATCTATATCTATATTTGGGTATTGATGGTATTACCTTTATGTCCAGTATCTATATCTCCTGGTAACATTGTTATTTGCACAGACTTGGAGAAGACATCCCCATTTATCGACAATACTAAATCCTTGATGGGATTGTTATTCTTGTCTACCCCATTTATCAATTGTGAGGGAATGTGTCCTTTCATGCACTCATTTAGTTATATTCCTTGGCTTTCATTCCATAAATTGCATCACTTGTAATGCTAAAACTCTAATGGAAAATTATAGGTTGATTACAGTCACATTCAGAATTCATCCAATATGAGTTCAATAGAAAAATTAATAACATCAAGAAGAAACCCTAAAGAAAAATTTATGGACCTACCACAACTATGGTTTAGAGAAATTAGACCAAGCTTAGGAGAAATAAAAAATTGAACAAGTATGGAATTATTGGTAAAAAGTTCCTAACTAGCCTTAGGGAAATGGCTGCCACAGTTCATAGGATGATGATAAATATATTCTGAGACTGTGGATCTCTAGAGTGTTGTATGGTGCATCCAACCAAAATCATTAGCCTGAACAAAAAGTCAAAGAAGATATTAATTTGCCAAAAGTGTCTCTCAACCATATTTGCACTGCTCCAGAAAAATGCCCGCCAAGGAGAGATAAAGTGTCAAGGAGAGAGTAAGAATCTCCAAAATATGAGAGTGGTATTGATGGATTCACCTTGTTGGACGGTACCCATTGTGCATCTCACTTTCCAAGTTTGACAGAAAAATGAAACCACCTTGGTGACCTAGGGTTTGAAGAGAACTGGTTAAGTGTTAGACAAAGAGTTTGAGAGACCAGCTGGAAATGCCCACAAGGGGGTGTTCCTTTGATGATAAAATTCATCAGATGATATGGTCCTGTTCATTGTTGAAATGGATATTTAGACATGCTATTATTTTTTCTTATGGTGATCAGATAAGGAAAATATCAACCTACCAAAATAGAATAAAAATGTTATTTTGCATACTAAAGACAAAGTAGCCTTAAGAGGATGCCCGCCACAAATGGTTTGTAGAAGAAAATGCCCACAACGCATGGGGATATTGTAGGTTGTTGTTTTGTCTACTCAACCATGGTCTAAGATTCTCCAAAGAGACCCTGAAGAAGAATTTATGGACCTGCCAAAACTGTGGTTTAGGGAAATTAGACCAAGCCTAGGAGAAGATAAACAATTGTCCAAGTATGGAATTATTGGTAAAATCTGCTTAACTGGCATTAGGGAAATGCACACCACAGCTCATAGGATGATGATAAAAATATTCTGAGAGCGTGGATCTCTACAGTGTTGTATGGTGCATCCAACCAGATCATTATCCTAACCAAAATTTCTTTCAGTAAGAAGATATCAATCTGCCAAAAGGGCCTCTCAGCCATATTTTCACTACTCCAGAAAAATTCCCGCCGAGGAGATAGAAAGAAGCTCCAGAAGATGAAAGTGGTCTTGATGGATTCACCTTGTTGGACTCTACCCATAGTGCATCTCACTTGCCAAGTTTGAAGGAAAAATTAAATCACCTTGGTGACCTAGGGTTTGAAGAGAACTGGTTAAGTGTTAGACAAAGATTTTGAGAGACCACTTGGAAATGCCCGCAAGGGGGTGTCCTTTGATGATAAAATTCATCAGATGATATGGTCATGTTCATTGTTGAAATGGATATCTATCCATGCTCTAGGTTTTTCTTATGGTGATCAGATAAGGAAAATATCAACCTGCCAAAATAGAAGAAAAATGTTATTTTTCATACTAAAGACAAAGAAAAAATGGCTAAGTGTTGTAAAGGGGCTAAGTGATGCCCACATTAAGGTTGATTCCTGCACTAAGGATGATGCCCACATGGCATGGCATGGCATAGATGATAATGTGGCATGAATTGAAATCATTGTTGCATTATGAAATCATTCTGGAGAAATATGACAAATTAGTTAAAATCAGGAAATTGGCTAAGTTTGGGAATATTGGTCCAAGTGGCCTTAAGAGGATGCCCGCCACAAATTGTGTGTTTAAGAAAATTCCCACACCACATGGGGATATTGTAGGCTATTTTTTTGTCTACTCAACCATGGTCTTAGTTTGTCCAAAGATACCTCGAAGAAGAATTTATGGACCTGCCAAAAATGTGGTTTAGGGAAATTAGACCAAGCCTAGGAGAAGATCAAAAATTGTCCAAGTATGGAATTATTGGCAAAATCTGCATAAGTGTCCTTAGGGAAACGCCCGCCACAGCTCATAGGATGATGATCAAAATATTCTGTGAGTGTGTATCTATAGAGTGTTGTACGGTGCATCCAACCACATCATTAGCCTGGCCAAAATTTCTTTCAGGAAGAAGATATCAATCTGCCAAAAGTGCCTCTCAGCCATATTTACAAATCTCCAGAAAAATGTCCATCGAGGAGAGAGAAAGAAGATCCAGAAGATGAAAGTGGTCTTGATGGATTCACCTTGTTGGCCTCTACCCATTGGGCATCTCACTTTCCAAGTTTGAAGGAAAAATGAAATCACCTTGGTGACCTAGGGTTTGAAGAGAACTGGTTGAGTGTTAGACAAAGAGTTTGAGAGACCATTTGGAAATGCCCGCATGGGGGTGTTCCTTTGATCATAAAATTCATCAGATGATATGTTCTTGTTCATTGTTGAAATGGATATGTAGCCATGCTCTTGGGTTTTCTTATGGTGATCAGATAAGGAAAATATCAACCTGCCAAAATAGAAGAAAAGTCTTATTTTGTATAGTAAAGACAAAGAAAAAATGGTTGTGTTGTAAAGGGGCTAAGTGATGCCCGCATTAACGTTGATTCCCACACTAACGATGATGCCAGCATGGAATGGAATGAAATAGATTATGATGTGGCATGAAGATGAAATCATTGTTGCATTATGACATCATTCTGGAGAAATACGACAAATTAGTGAAAATGAGGAAATTGGCTATGGGAAAATTGGTCCATGTAGCCTTAAGAGGATGCATGCCACAAATGCTTTGTTGAAGAAAATGCCCACAGCACATGGGGATATTGTAGGATGTTGTTATTTCTACTCAACCATGGTCTCAGCTTGTCCAAAGAGACCCTGATGAATAATTTATGGACCTACCACAACTATGGTTTAGGGAAATTAGACTAAGCCTAGGAGAAGATCAAAAATTGCCTAAGTATGGAATTATTGGTAAAATATTCCTAACTGGCCTTAGGGAAATTCCTACCACATCTCATAGGATGATGATAAAAATGTTCTGAGAGTGTGGATATCTAGAGTGTTGTACGGTGCATCCAACCATATCATTATCCTAACCAAAACGTCTTTCAAAAAGAAGATATCAATCTACCAAAAGTGCCTCTCAGCCATACTTGCACTGCTCCATAAAAATGCCTGCCAAGGAGAGATAAAGAAGCTCCAAAAGATGAAAATGGTCTTGATGGATTCACCTTGTTGGCCTCTACCCATTGGGTATCTCACTTGCCAAGTTTGAAGGAAAAATGAAATCACCTTGGTGATTTGGGTTTGAAGAGAACTGGTTAAGTGTTAGACAAAGAGTTTGAGACACCATTTGGAAACGCCTGCAAGGGGGTGTTCCTTTGATGATAAAATTCATCAGATGATATGGTCATGTTCATTGTTGAAATGGATATTTATCCATGCTCTTGGATTTTCTTAAGGTGATCAGATGAGGAAAATATCAACCTTCCAAAATAGAAGAAAAATGTTATTTTGCATACTAAAGACAAAGAAAAAGTGGCTAAGTGTTGTAAAGGGGCTAAGTGATGCCCGCATTAACGTTGATTCATGCACTAAGGATGATGTCGGTATGGCATGACATGGCATAGATAATGATGTGGCCATTGAAATTTGATCATTGGAGGTTATGAAAAATTAACACTTGGTCTGCCTGACGCTAAAAGGAGAAAGTATCATGTAAAATATTGGAAATATTAAAATGCTAAAACAGGAGGAATAATAATAAAAAATACTCTCATATTTTATTCATTGAATTTGACAAAGAAATCAGGCATGTGCGTGCATTTTATTGAAGCAAGGCAATTTTGGATAGCTTCACTCAAATGCACACCCAGCCTACATTACAAAGCCAAATTCACTTATTCAAACCACACAGTGTCTGTTCAGGAATAAAAAAACTAAATAAGCTTTCAATGTTTAAATTTTAGACATAAAAACTTATGCTCTGCAAGGAAACTCCAAATTTACGTAGTTTTGCGCATTGTAAAAAATAGGGTTGAGTCCCTCGAGGAAATGCACACATTGGCCTACATTTCATGTTATATTGAATAAATTGCACTATAACATAGACATACCAACCTTTTCTACAATCTCTTGTACTCATTTCTATAAATTGTATGATCTAGAGTAAAATCCAAGTCATCCAAAACAACAATTGATAGTATTTTCCAATTTTTCATGGCCATAACTAAAAATTCACACCAATTCCTATAGAAGTACACTCTAGGTATGAAATTTGGAAGTTTGCATACAAAAACCTAATTAGACTAGTATAATTTTAATTTCAGACATAAAAACTTCTATTGTGAAATAAGAATGCATCCAACATTTGAAATGAGAACAGAACAACTGTAAATGTTGGTTTCTTGTTCACGGGCATCATAGTTTCTCTAGTAAATCTTGTATTTATAGAATTTTGGCATGACAAGGACAAATTAGAAAAGAGGTTGAATTGGATAGATGTTTGGAAACCAATGTCATGGCTCTACAATTTTGTATCCTTTGTATCTTTTTTATTATAATATAAATCATCATCCTTCCTTACAGAAATAAATAAACGAGAACATAATAGATATAATACATTCCCAGGAGAAAAACAGAGATAATGAAAAAATATAACCAGATCGATACTCTAGAAAGTTTTAAAAGGGGCCCAAGAGCATTTTTTAGTATATTATGCTTTCATTACAGAGCAGAGGGCTAGTTTACAGCTGAATCAGTAACATCATACATCTCCTTCAATAATAATTGTCCCTACTACCTATTACATTCTATTTATAGACCTCAAGGGTCAGATTGACCATGTTACAAGTGGATTTCATTAGAGTGAAACTGAAATGTTGATTCACCCTTGAGCCAACCCATCCTTTGTTTTACAATCCTAGCTTCAAATGAACATACCAACTACTATGGAACAAGGCTAACATGACATTGCAACACAGGGAGGAAAACAGGGCTGAAGTGGACATGTTTCAACAACAGGGGTAGAAAGGGAGCGGAAGAGGAAATTGCATTCCAGTTATCTAGATGGGAGATGTGAGAAGAGAAGAATTATAATAGTGATACACATTTCGTGAGAGGTCTCACAAAAACAAAATGGAAATTCCAATGAAATAAGAAAATGATAAGGAAGAGAGAAATGCTAAGACAAAAATGGCTCAACGGAAAACAACATGCAATACCCATCTGGTATGGAGAAATTAATAGTTGGAATTGAAGAAATCAATCCTACTATGCCACTGAGAGGGAATGCTCGGGCTATTGAATAGGGACACGGTGTTGACTCGGTGCAAGAAATACTTCACTGAGTGATGGGAAAGGACTTCCAAATGAACTTAAAAAATATAAGATGGAATGGAACTGCCAGCTAAATCCATCGAATCCAGATGAGGTTGTCTCCAATTGTTTCCAATTCTACCCATTTCACTCATACTATCAATGAACTAAAAATTGTGCACATATGCGGCCATACTAGACAAAAATTAACAAACATAGATAATGGAGTCAATACATAGCCTACGGATAACAGTGACCCCTATTTATCAATGTTCCATAATAAGCAGCATGATTGGTAATTGACTACAGTTGCTAGGAAGGAAGCCATGGGGTCAGGCCAAATCTGGATGTGTGTACTGTGTTGGCCCTTCGAATAATTGAAAGGTGGGAACAATGTTGGAATTTGGTTTTCATTCTACCCATTGCATCAAACTCTATTTCTAGAGTGTAGATGCTCATTGCATTAATGAAAAACTCAAAAAATAATGGAAAAATCATTGAGTTCTATAAGTTTCTATGTTTTTGCGAAAAATCAATGCAACTTGCAAATAGAAAGGCAACAAGATAATTCTAATTTAATCATTTTAATTTAACATATGTTTCTAATTTTTAGTGAATGTGTGGTTTCTAAAGTGAAATTTAGAAAGTGTAGTTTTATATAAGATAAATATATTAATACTGCTAGTAATATAAAAAAAACCTTTGTGATATAATAACGATCTAGAAATTTTATGACCCTTCAAAATTACATTTTAGAAATTTTATTGCTCTTCATAAATGGCGGTTAGAGAACTGGTGAAGCGTTAGCCAAAGAGTTTGAGAGACCATTTGGAAATTCCAACAAGGGGGTGTTCCTTTTATGATAAAATTCATCAGATGATATGGTCCTATTCATTGTTGAAATGGATATCTAGCCATGCTCTTGGTTTTTCTTATGGTGATCAGATAAGGAAAATATCAACTTGCCAAATTAGAAGAAAAATGTTATTTTGCATACTAAAGACAAAGGAAAAATGGCTAAGTGTTGTAAAGGGGCTAAGTGATGCCCGCATTAAGGTTGATGTATGCACTAAGGATGATGTCGGTATGGCATGGCATGGCATAGATGATGATGTGGCATGAAGTTGAAATCATTGTTGCATTATGACATTAGAAAATTAGTGAAAATCGGGAGAAATATGACAAATTAGTGAAAATCAGGAAATTGGTTAAGTATGTGAAAATTGGTCCAAGTAGCCTTAAGAGGATGCCGGCCACAAATGGTGTGTTGAAGAAAATTCCTGCACCACATGGAGATATTGTAGGCTATTGTTTTGTCTACTCAACCATGGTCTCAATTTGTCCAAAGAGGCCCTGAAGAAGAATTTATGGACCTTCCAAAACTATGGTTTAGGAAAATTAGACCAAGCCTAGGAGAAGATAAAAAATTGTCCAAGTATGGAATTATTGGTAAAATATGCCTAACTAGCCTTACGAAATTCCCACCACAACTCATAGGATGATGATAAAAATATTCTGAGAGTGTGGATCTATAGAGTGTTGTATGGTGCATACAACCATATCATTAGCCTAACCAAAACGTCTTTTAGTAAGAAGACATTAGTCTGCCAAAAGTGCCTCTCAGCCATATTTAAATTGTTCTAGAAAAATTCCCACCGAGGAGAGAGAAAGAAGCTCCAAAAGATTAAAGTGGTCTTGTTGGATTCACCTTGTTGGAATCTACCCATTGGCTATCTCATGTGGAAAATTTGAAGGAAAAATGAAATCACCTTGGTGGGCCTAGGGTTTGAAGAGAACTGGTTAAGTGTTAGAAAAAGAGTTTGAGAGACCATTTGGAAATGCCCATAAGAGGGTGTTGCTTTAATGATAATATTCATCAGATGATATGGTCCTGTTTATTGTTGAAATGGATATCTAGCCATGCTTTTGTTTTTTCTTATGTTGATCAAATAAGGAAAATATCAACCTGCCAAAATAGAAGAAAAATGTTATTTTGCATACTAAAGACAAAGAAAAAATGGCCAAGTGTTGTAAAGGGGCTTAGTGATGCCCGCATTAAGGTTGATTCTCGCACTAAGGATGATGCCCACATGGCATGGAATGGCATAGATGATGATGTGGCATGAATTTGAAATCATTGTTGCATTATGACATTGCTCTGGAGAAATACGACAAATTAGTGAAAACCAGGAAATTGACTAAGTATGGGAATATTGGTCCAAGTAGCCTTAAGAGGATGCCTACCACAAATTGTGTGTTGAAGAAAATTCCCGCACCACATGGGGATATTGTAGGCTGATCTTTTGTCTACTCAACCATGGTCTCAGTTTGTCAAAAGAGACCCTGAAAATGAATTTATGGACCTGCCAAAAATGTAGTTTAGGGAAATTAGACCAAGCCTAGGAGAAGATCAAAAATTGTCCACGTATGGAATTATTGGTAAAATATGCATAGCTGGCCTTAGGGAAATTCCCACCATAGCACATAGTATGATTATTGTTGGTGGAATACCTACCAACAAAACCCAGTCAACAGGGGTTCCACTCTATCGACGCTCAACACATCGCAATCTCCCTTAGCATTGGCCCAGACAGGTTTTACCCTATCCAGCAACACTCATGGAGTGGATGAGGTCTCACCTGAGATGTTCAAGGAAGAGTTTTCAGAACCAAGTTTCCGTAGTATAGAGGAGGGTTGGGGAATCAACTGTTCATCAGCTTAATTTCTAGATCTACTTTACTTACAGAATCATTCATCATGTTGCACTTAGTCATTCATCATTACTGCAGATCTACCAGTGGGAAAAACATATCTAAAAGATGACAGCATTCATAAGCAGAAAGCGTTGCATTATCCATTCATATGCATATCTATTCATCATTCAACATCAAAATCGCAGCAAAGTAAAATAGGAAAAGAAAAGCGGCAACAAAAGCTTAGATCAACCCACGTCACATTATAGTAAATCCACAGAACAAATCGCATATCAAAACAGACATCGATCCAGTATTACATCCAGAATTCATTCACCATATATATCTTCTCCAAAAATTGTTTCTCTTACATGCATAATTCTTCTATTTATAGGCTTGTGCCTTTACATTCAAGGTCCACTTCTAAAAAACTTATAACAACCTTCTAACTAACTTAAACACGAAGGACCAATATTTCGAAGAAATGGTCAATAAGTACAAAAAGTGACATAAAAATATCAAGAAGTGGACTATTTTCCACCCATCCCGCTATCTTTGCCTTGCGCAGTGCCACGTGAGTATGCGCAACATCCTAGATGTTGCACAACTCACTTATATCCAACCCCTTGCCAACAATGATCAAAATATTCTGAGAGTGTGGATCTCTACAGTGTTGTATGGTGCATCCAACCATATCTAGAAGGATATAATAAGAGGTTTTTCGGATAGTTTGAAGACAGTATAGAAGCATCTTCACAATAAACCACATGCTAGGAAATGTATATTATGGTTTCAAACTTACAAATTTCATATATTATGAAACATTTATTCGAAAAGAAAAACCAATTATAACATAACAATAATATACCAGACATAATTGAATGCAACAAATACATAATTCATATGTATTAAATAGTCAAATTCACCATATAGATTACACCTAACAGTATAAAATTTTATTAATGAAATGTAAAATGTTTACAACTCCAAATGTGGTTCACCAGTCCTCATCCCTAATCCATAAAATTACAAATTCTATCCAAGATTACTCCACTGGACCCCAAGGTAATAATAGAGGACTCCTATTAGTGCAACCTGTATTTAGTTTTCCCATAGTTATCAACAAGCTTGCATTGATCAGTAGTTGGAAAATATAGATTGTTCATCTCCTTCGCTATTACGTTGAGCTCCACGTTTTCAGCATAAGAGAAAAACCGTCGCAAGACAACTTTAGTGGGGTCTTTCTAAATCCCCCCCACAAAAAGTCCCAAGAATCAGACTTTTGAGGGGGGTTTTTAAGGACCGCCCCCCAAATGCCTTAAAACTATCTTGGGGGGGGTTAGCAAAACCGTTGCAAGCCACCTTTAAGGGGGTCTTTCTAAATCCCCCCCCCCCCCCCCCCCC